>JFFI01000222.1:123455-150329 GCA_001563125.1 Colletotrichum salicis
CCCAGCACCTGTTCCTTGGACTAAGACTGGACCCTCCCCTGAGAAAAAGCAAACGTTGACTTGCAGAAAGAGGGCCCAGACTGATGGGCAACCAAGGCAAGGCAAGCAAAAAGTCGCTGCACTCGCTCCCGTGTTGGGAATCCAGGCTTGCTTACACGCTCCCCTGAAAGAAATCCCGATTAATACTTGTGGTCCCAGGCCAGCGCTGCTGCAACTGCAAGGGGCGGGAGGGCGGCAGGACGGCAGTAAGCCGGTGCAGAAATGCGACAATGGGCCATGGAGAGAAAAGTTGGAGAAGGGGGAACGGGGGAAAGGTCCGGTAGTAAGCACAGCTTGGTCCAGTCCAGACTATACGGAGTACACTTCAAGCCAGGCCAGGCTGGTTGGCTGTGGAGGCAATGAGGCAGTGAAGTTGAAACTCTGATGACTTGCGTTGTTTGTGCCTCTCTCTCCTGAGCCCCATCTATTCTTCCTTACTTTGTCTCGTGGGATGACTTGCATGTGTGTTCGGTGACTCGCAGCCTGAGGTCACGCACTGGACGAATACCTACCCAAGGCGCGGGATGGTCTATAATCTGCGGGCTTTGCCTAGAAGTTTCAAGGTGGCTATACCACTAAACCTGAGTTGCAAATCTACCGGGCTATCGTATCCCACAAGCGTCCTGTTCAGTTTGCATGTATTTGCCTTTCTACTTCTCGGCTTGAAGCTGGTAATATTTCACATGTTAATTGAGTAGGTACTCCGTACCCCGTACCTTGGAGGGAATGCTCGGGGAGGTGTCCAGTGCGGCTGCACTGCATTCTAAGAATAGAACCCCCAAAAGAGGCCCCTGATTTCACCATCCTCGTGCCCTCCGGCGAGAGCAGGCTTCAATCACGACAAGGCTGGGAGAAACAAGTTAATGATGCACTATGCAGGTCATTCAAGACCCCGTTTCCGTCGGCAATCCATATCCACCAAGATGCCCTGACCAGGAGACAACTAAACTTGTTTTTGGCTCTTTTCTGTTGTTCAATTCGTAAACTCGTTCATGGAGGAGTTCAGTTCCTCCATATCATAACCGTGGTACCGAATACCAATAATCCTACATCGTATTTCCACACTTTCCGAACGTGCATCATCCTCCACCGTGTTCGCCTCAAAGTCGTAGTAGCGCGAATGAATGACGAGACAAGGAATCAGTTCCCGTCGAGAAGTACATCCCGATGAACTCACGCGCCGCCCTCGCGCTTGGCGTACTCATCCTCAATGGCTTCGGCGTACTTGTCGTCGACGCTGCGGGGGTCCTCCTTCAGCACGCCCTCCTTGATCAGCTCCTCGGGGGCGGGGCGATGGGAAATCTTGTCGTTGAGGGAGTCTGCGCGCATGTGCTTCTCGAGCTCCTTCTGGTGGGCGATCAAGCTAGGCGCGGCATTAGAGACGGGCAAGATATTCTCTGTTGAAAGGTCAGTCAGCATTTTCCCCATCGTATCAGTGCAAGTCTGGGACGAGGCGGCGGAGACCCCCTCGCTATGCGCAGCAGGTGTATTGAGGGTGGGGTTTCTCTTCCGGGCAATTCGAGGTGATCCCGGTTTTGATGATCGGCGGGTGAGGCGGACGGTGGGGCGCGACGGACGGGAAGATATGGAGGGGGCCGCATTGAAATAGAGGAACGAAAACAGGAAATCGCGGCAAGACACAGGGCAAATTCGATTGGAAGGCGGCGTTGGTTCTGATTGCAGAATCAAATGCACATTGAGGCAGGGATTGAATCATGGGAGGATAGAGATTGTGGGAAGGGATTCACGTACTCTCGACCAACTCGGCGCGATCGGGACGGTGTTGGAGGTGAGCCTCAAGCGAGTCCTTGCGCTCGCCGGCTGGGTGGGTGATGGGCGTCTCGTCGACGACGGACTGGGGGGTCTTGGTGTTCTCGTCAGACATGATTGATTTGTTGGTGGTGTTGATGGTCAACGGGGGATCTGATGGATCGATTTCGTATCTGTCGTCGGACGGGACGAGCTATGGTCGGATTCCGGTGAAGCTGGGGTTTACAGACTCGTCTCGCCTTGTTTTCTGGCGCAGGGTAAGGAAGGAGACAAGATTTGCAGTTGTTCCGCCTTGAAATTGGGTTGATAACTGGTAAGAGTAGTAGTCAGATTGTGGTTTTCGCGATGGAGAACGTGGATAGAGGAGTTTGGACGCGGGAGGGCGGGGTGTGGGTGGTGGTGTGTTATGTAGTCTCTCCGATCGTCTGCAGTCTGTCTGCGTCTTCACACCTTAAACTTGGAAGAGGGGTTGAACTGGAACAGCAAGGCACGTTCACGTCTGGAATAAGGTGGTCGGATGGATGAGCGCATTGGTTGTGGTTGGGGTTGGGTTGGGTTGGTATGGCAATGACAAGAGGCACATGGGACGGGGTGCCTTGGTCTCGTCCACCTATCCGTGCCTTAGAGCAAGAGAGCAGGAGACAACCGCCCTTGTGGCCTGTTGCTCTTGCCTTCTGGTGAGGTGAGGTGTGACGGAGCTGAGCTGGGGTGGGGGGGGAGGCAGGAGCGAAGAGGGGTTCCCCGCCTGTAGCTCGCCCCTCCTGGCTCTTCTTTCCTGAAGCTACAGACCCGCATTTCCCGGACCATTGCATCACAGGTCGCCTTATGTAAGGCGGTACGTATCCATCGTCAACTCCACTTGTGCCTCAGGATGGGAGCTGTGACATGTAACTGGTTGCTCCTCTGAAGCTCTCTCCTCCATCCTCTGTCTTGATTTGCATCTAATGTTGCATTCAGTCTGAAGCTTCGAACTGTAAGCTCCGTCGCCCCGGAGACTTGGAGCCAGCTCATTATTGTTTGCTTCTGTGGCTCTCAAAACAATAGCATTGAACACCAGGTGCATTCCTCACGACCATCCAAGATAAGACAGCTGCCACTGCACTCGGCCCGCAAGCCCCTGCTGAATTTAGGAGCTGATGACGTCTAGCGCACGGGAATCCATTCCCACCCCAGTCAGAGCACATTTGCGAGTTCCCGACTAGGCCCCTGGACGGAACAGCAGCCTCGGTGATGAGATCACGAGGCCAGACTCGCCCCTTCTCATCTTACCTCGCTCGTGGACTCTGCTTGGATGTCTTGCAATCAGGCCTCAGAGTACTCCGTACGAAGTAGGCCATAGTCAGCGGCCGTTGTGCCATCCCAATGAAGCGCTGCGCCGCCAGCCCAGTCAGTCTGAGCCACCGTTCTGCTCCATAGTGAGAGTTCGGAGGGCTGTTGGGTCCCACACGTATGCCACAGTAGGAGGCAGGCTGGCGAACAAGACAAATGCCTTTGCTGGAACTACCAGAGGCAACAACTTTCGAAGGTTATCAAAATTCTCATAACTACTTAACAGTCGAGACCTTGCAATTCTCAGAATAAGTCAACTTGGAATGCATTTGAAGCCTCCAGTCAACAAAAAGGTTAGGTAGCAAGAGCATGGACTCGAGGGTTGCCGGAAGCGAGCCGCGCTGGACTGTCGGCGTATGCGATGTACTTCCTTCAGCGACGCATATCTACGAAACCAATCGCGCCAATAACCTCAAACCACGAGTAGCCGTCCTACCATGCAGCCTAACTTAGCCTGACAGTCTGCAGTGTCCTCTTTCTCGCGTTGCCTGCAGCTCTGGTCTCACTTAGACGCTCACCCTTCCGGCGTTTTATTTTGAGATCGGGAAACATCTTGGGAAATGGGGAGGGGCCTTCACATCGCCGCGTTCTTGAAGCATTGATGTGATCTACCACTTCTCGACATCATGAGGCTCCGCAGCGTCTTCACCTTACAGCTCCAAGAATTCAGCGATGACAACAGTCCTGCATATGCGATCCTTTCGCACACATGGGAGAAGGAAGAAGTTACCTATCAAGATCTGAAATCCGAGGCCTACGCATCCAAGAAAGGTTTTATCAAGATTCGGGCTTGTTGCAGCCAAGCATTCAACGATGGCTACGACTGGGTGTGGGTTGACACGTGCTGCATTGACAAGACCTCAAGTGCAGAATTATCTGAGGCCATCAACTCCATGTTCCACTGGTATAGCGACGCTGTTATTTGCTACGTCTTTCTAAGCGATTTGCCCGCCCAAGATCCCTGCGACCTGAATCCTCAATCTTTTCTAAATTGCAAGTGGTTCACTAGGGGATGGACGCTGCAAGAACTCCTCGCCCCGGTCGCCGTTGAGTTCTACGATCAGGGATGGAACGAGGTCGGAACCAAACTGTCGCTGGGAAACTTGATACATGTCAAGACGGGCATAGGGTGTAACATCTTGTCTGGTCGACTCTCACTCTTCTCAGCAAGTATTGCCGAACGCATGTCGTGGGCTTCAAGCAGGAAGACTTCCAGGGAGGAAGATATTGCATACAGCCTCCTGGAAATTTTTGACATCAACATGCCTCTTCTTCTTTACGGAGAGGGGGAAAGGGCATTCTCGCGACTCCAACAAGAGATTCTCCGAAAATCTGAGGACATGAGCATACTGCTATGGAGATCGACCTCTGCAGACGTTGCCGTTTTCGCGCAGGCACCAGTTGCGTTTCGGAACTTGAGATTCCAGACTGGAAGAGGACAGCCGGTCGTGGCACTGGAGCGGACTTGGGAAATCATCAAACCATTAGTCATTGCAAACCCATCACTAACGTTGCCCGGTCGATCAGCTGGTGGTAACGCGGCCACAAAAAGCATACATTCACCGACTATCACAAGCCGAGGCTTGGGGGCTCGTTTACCCTTTATAAGCAAACAACGCTTGACAGTCCACAGACAAGTAGTCGACGAGAAATTCTACGCTTGCGCGCGCTGCGAAGGCGACATTGCCGCGGGGTCAGAATCCATCCACCTCGATGGATATCTCTGCATCTTGTTGCGCGAAAGCGGTTCGTTCCCCGAGATTACCTCTACCCACATGCGATCAAGACCAGATTCGATTTTCTTCAAATCGAAGGACGAGTCTTTCGAGTACTCCCCCCACATGTACATGTGCTTGGAAAACCTAAAGAATACGTGGATTCCCCGCGTATTCAACCAAGGATTCAGAGTCGTATTGGACCAACGGTCACCTTACGCTCTCAGAATTTGTCAACTCAATAGCTCCATAAGAGAGCTTCTTGACCCGTGTCGCCAGGCCGATATGCTCCGGTACCACATAAAAACTCGAGACAGCGGACTTTTTCACATCCAGTTGATCTCCAAGCCCTGGTTGACACAAACAGAGGGTCCGGAGGTATATCAAGCCCTTGTCGGGATACGCTCAGACTTTCATGACGAACTCAGCTGTCGCAATACTACGGACCAGAATACTCTCGACTCGTTTCTCCTAAGGAACAATGTTTTTCGTCCCAGATCCCTGAGTGCGACCTGGCATCAACGAAACGAGTGGTCAGATCGATCTTACGTAGTCCTTCCTGATCGAAGACACGTTCTCGCGGCGGCTATCAAAAAGTCCAGCACATACCCTGTGCTGGTCCTTTCCGTCCATCTATGGAAAGGGGCACACGCAGAGGCGCTACATGATGCGCAAGAGATGGAAACAGTCAGCCCTAGTCGAAGCGTTGATACCAGTGATTTCAGCGACGTTACGACATCTGCGGAGGAGTTGGAAGTAGCGTCAAATAGAGCGAAGGCATAGTCTACCTAATCTTAGGGCAGGAGAAGTGAGCGCTATCCATAAGGTCCGCTGTCGCTTGGAGGCGTTGCGAGAGATGGCCATCCATACCATACATTACATAGCTTTAATCCTTTCACTCCTCATACTTACCTGCTTAGCTTTCTTCACTAGCTTTACCAATCTATCCGAGAGCTGGAAGGTCTTACGTTGACACTGAAGATGTGTAACATTCCTACAGGGTTGGATAGCGGAGCGGATTCGGCAGTACGAATCCGCAGACTAGAGCGTCACCTTTGGCAGCTCTATCGTGGACCACTGGGTCCATGACGCTGACTAAAAGGGCACCGAATACATCATGCTCTGCATCCCCGGAACCCTAGGCTTTGTTGTGAAAACGTTCGTGCGCGACATCACGGGTGGAATGGTCCTGGAGATGGATGGCCGGACGATGGCATGCAGGCCGGAGACAGATCAACCACAGATGATGGGCTTTGCCGAGCGAAATACTGTCGTACAGGCCGAGCCCTAGCATAGGCTCCATCACATCTTTAATGGTACTTCGTGGTCTGATCGATCTTTCCAGATCTTCCAGGGACACCGTTATGTTCTCGGGGTAGCAATTAAACTTGGCGAGACTAGGCCTGTCCTGGCTCTTTGAGTCGGTGACTGGGAAGTATCACAATGTTGTTGTAAGAGTAGCACAATGGAGGAGATTGTATTCCAGAGCTAAGTATCTACTCAAGTCGTTCATAAGAGCGACGAGCATCCTGTTAATGAGACTTATTCTCGCTTTTGGTGATACGAAGCCTCTCGTGCTGTAAGAAAACACTCTCACCCGTTATACTACAATTCTTTGCTGATCCTCCTATCGTGCAGAACTGCCAGTGTTTTGATCTCATTCAGTATAAGCCAGTTCTCATTCGTGGTATCTTCTCAACCGGAGCGAGCGACATCGTCGCTGAAGCGAAGGCGCTTAGGAGCCGGCGTGGGCGAAGCGATATGCGAGATGGCAGGCGAGACCAGGTACGACTGCGAGATGCTCTGAGCACCCGGGGTCTGCGGGCCCTGCTGTATCTTGATTCTCTGGTTGAGAAGAGCCACGGTGTAGTAGTCTCCAGCAATCTCGGCAAGGTAACGGAGAGCGTAGATGGGACTCTTGAAGGGTTCGGCCCAGTCGACGAAGATGGGTTGACGGAGGTGATCAGGGAGACCGGGCGCGTGGTTGGGAAGGTTAGACGTATAGTCATCTCGGAAGACGGGGTTACCCGTGTTGTCGTAGAAGCCTCGGAAGCTTTCCAGCGTGAATTCCTATTCCAGGCGCCGGGCATGCGCCGCGGCGGATCTGAAGATCTTGTCCGGGTTCTTGAACTATGTTAGGGGCTTATTTGCTTGAACAAGGGGGGCAGTGAAGGTGACGCTCTTACCCGGGGGACGCCATCAATTAGCATGGGGTTGAGAGGTCCCTGTGACTGAATGTCAATATTGCGAGAACGGGAAGCTGGGAAGGGAGGCTATTACATTTCGGAACTGGATGGCAGTGTAGCTACCATCTTCATCCATCTGATTCCCCTCGTCCATCTCATTCTGCATGTCCGTTCCCTCCACCGAGTCAAGGACTTCCTCCGGCGTGTTGGGCTGGGGACCCAGCGACTGTGTATCGCTGGAATCGAGGCTACTCGGCGAGGATTCGAGCTCCGCATCAGGAAGGGTGAGGTCGGCGATCGCCTCGTCGGTCAAAAATTCCATCCAAGAATCATCATCGTCCCGAGAGGCGGGTCTATCTCAAGTGTTAACTGGCTCCATAGAAAAACTATGTTTGCAGGGCTTCATCACGAACTCTCCGGTATTGTTCTTGTCGCTGACAATGATATAGCCAATGTTGCCTCGTCCGGGTCGGTAAAGGGATCCTGGATCCTGTCGGATAATGATGCTCGCCATCGGAATGGCTGATGGTGTGGTGGAGGGTGCCGCGGGAGTGAGATGGCGGCTGAGGAGCTGAGGTGAATTTGGGGCAGGCCGGACGGCTGTGGGAGGACCAGAGTCGCCGATGGCAGGAGCGGCGTAGAAAGGACCCTCGTTGACGAGAATGGGTGCCTTCCCGCTGTGTAAGTGGTCTACTTCACCTACGAGATCTGGAGGCAGGTGGGAAGTGGCAGCAGCCGCGGCCGCCCAAGCAGAATAATGCTAAGCAACGTTATTTGCTTGAGTCTCAGCCGGCATGGATCGTTTCCTCAGGTTCTCCGAGATGGCAAACGCGGCGAAGTCTAGCGGCTCCTGGTCGTCAGTTTTGCCCGGGTATTCTATCCTGTACTCGAGGTCTATACTGAGAAGAACTGGACCACTGGGATGTTGTGTCATCGGAGGCTTGCTGGTTGACGTGTTGGGCTGGCTCAGCTGATAAAAGCGATGATTACTCAAGGCTTCAGAAAGATGAGGACAAACTCGAGGAGAAAGCTGAGAATCTAAGGAAATAGACGGCAACAGGATTTGGAGGAATTGTGCTGTGTGCAAGGGAATGGCCGGAGAGGGCCTTTGGGCAGGGAGGGTGATGAGCCGTGAGGCCCTCGCTGGTTCCTCACCCGGAGTAGTAAACGACTAGTAGTCAAAATTCAGCTTCATCAATACATAGATTGCCCATGGTTTGTACGTTTAATGAGTCGCGGTTCCGGAAGTGTTGTATTTGATACCCTTGTCTGCATTAATTCTTTCTCTCGGTGAGCTATCCAGACTATTTCCACCACCAAGATCTGAAGGTTCCAAAGAAACCCACCTGTTGCGAGTTTCTACCGTCTTTCATCACACTCTTGATCCTCTCAACCTTTGCCCTAGAAAGCCCCAGTCTTTGAGCTACCCCTAGAACATGTGCCTTTCCACCACCCTGAAGATCACCTTTGAAATTCGGGTCTGCCCCCGACAACAACATTACCACCATCGTATCCGTCACTTCATCCTCTTCAAGATTCAACTTGTCGGCTTGAAGACCGTGGCCGTAGCAGACGGAGAGGAAAAGTTGCCAAGGCGTCTTCCCGCCATACAACTCAACCCTCTGATTCGGGTCAGCCCCATTTCGTAATAGGAACTCAACCATAGCTCCGACTGGGTCTTCTTGGGTGGGGAGTTGGAGGGGCGTCACGGTGATGGGCCGTAGAGCATAGTCCAATAATGGTCGGCCGCTTTTCTTCTTGACTTGATCCGGGTCCAAGTTGATCTTGTGCTTTGCATACAATGAGAGTCTTGCTTGTATAGAAGAAGCGAGAAAGTTCTGTCGTTTTTCCTTGAAGTTGCCCATCGGGATGTCTCTGAAGTAGTCCAATGGACACTTTTGTCCCTGGCATTCGATGTATTCGTATGATCCAGTGCGTCTAGGAGGTTGAACACATTATCTAGGTCGTCCGAGAGACACTGCGGGGCAGTATTATCAGTCTCACTATTGCTAAGACATGCCTCTTCGACCGTGCGAGCATGGTACATCAGCCCATCAAAGAAGAGAAAAACCTCGTTGTAATCGACCGTCATTTCCGCATGGGATGAGGTCTTGACAAGGGCCAGCATGATCCGACAAATTGAAATGCCGCACTGAAGTGCGGAGTCTGTCTTTTGGCCTTTGTTTCCTCGAGTACGTCTCGGTCAATGAAGGAGTCTCTTACTGTTTGATGCAAGAAGTCGACTTGGTACTGAAGAAATTGGTTCTTGGCCGGATGAAAGGTGACATAAAGGAGGTCTTTGCCTCTCGCATTGAGCCGCTTCTTCATTCGGTCGTGCAACTTTGCCAGATCATTGGGCAAAATGGAGTTGACCTTCATTTGCAAGGCGTAGCTCGAGCTTTCTGCTTCCTGTTCGAGGAACTCGAATGCTAGAAGCAGCAAAGCTTATCCAGACTCGATCATAATTCTGAAAATACGAGATGTGCTCTTCCAGTATACCGGCTCTATTGACTCGATGATGTGTTGGAAGTACTCTTCCAGGTCAGCTGGGAGCTCGTCCACCCACCTCTGTAGTTCTGTGAACGTGTCTCCTTTCGCAAGGCCGTTCTTCAGAGATTCCACAACAAGATATATCCACAGGAACACCCCCTGAGCTCTGTCGACAATTGTTTCAGCTACTCGAGAGCAGCGACTATCTTGTTTCGTAAGGGCCGTAAAGTCATTGTTGTTACACAATGTGTCCGTGATATAGTTGCGAATGTCGTCTCTGGTCAAGTCCTCCATTCGAAGTTGCCATGGTTGGGCCCTGAAAGCGTCCATGAAAGCGGCCAGGAAGGCATCCCATGGCCTTCTCGAAGCACAAATCTTGAGAGAAGGTGAGGATGCGAAGTCTTTAAGGATTTGAAGAAGATCCTCAAAGGTGTTGTCGTAACGCTTTGCTCGATCCGTATACTCATCGAGACCATCGATAAAGAAACAAAATCGCACAGGAAGATCCGTCTGGCTATCGAGTAAGCCAAAAACAGCTAGAAGCTCCTCCTTCCCCCATGTTTCCATCAATTCGTGTTGAAGGGCTGATCGAAGACGACTGCAAACACGGTCAATGAGATTCGGAACCTCCCTCAATACTTCGTACAAAAGTGTCTGGAGTAAGCCACGTTGTGACTTTTGTATGGAGATTCCGGCATTCCAGAAATTGTGACATGCTATGACCGTCGTGCAGCCTTCGCCCCAGGCTTCTAATTTCAATCTCATTGTCGGATGAGTGACGAGGAACTTCATCAAAGTCGACTTGCCACTTCCTGGTTTTCCTCTTATCCAAAAGATCCCCTTCCCTGACTCCAACCATTGAGGAAATAAGGTATCGTCTTGACTGAAAACCCAGTCAAAGATTGCTTTGTGTCTTTCCTTGATCGCCTCCTGTCTCGTCTTGATTTGGTCGAATTTCAAGCTACGTAGTATCTGGTGTCGCGTTCTCACGTATTGTTGCTCCTCGCTGAAATCATCGATCTCGGCCCTGAGAAGACTTATCTGCTCTGAAAACCCTTTGGGTGCAGCCTTTCGTAAGACCTGTGTCGTCTTATCGATTCGCCCAACAATGTCATCCAGTCTGGCGGTAGATTTGGCCTCAAGGTTGTTGTTCTGATCTTCCAGTTTTCTGAAAAGGGAGTGAATCTCCTTTTGTGCTGTTCTACATGATTCATATTAGCTTTGAGTTTCTTAGTAGCTCCCTTTAGCAGCGATTTCTTACCCTGAAGCATGAGTAAGGAACATGTGCAATTCTCTGCGAAGATCCCCCAGCCTCAACTCCAGTTCCCGTACCTTATGTTCTTTCAACATGCGCCTTAGGGCTTGCCCAAAGCTTTGTAACTTCCTTGTGTACAAGCTTTGGCCTGGATTGGTATCAACTTTCAATGCGTCAAGGATCTCAATCAAGACAACAGCATCCTCAGTGCATCTCTGAGCAATGGAGCGCAACATGGAGCTTTCTGTTGTCTTTACCGCATCTGATTCGTTGTGGAGGATATCATCTGCAAGATGTCTCAGGCTCCGGGCATCAGCTATCAATATCTCAACATGAATAGCTGAGCCATCAACAGACTTGTACCGCTCCAGGGTGCCGCGAACTAGTTTGGCACCAAGCTCGCAAAATTGGAGAAGATTACCAGCCAGAGATATGGCGGCTGTGAACTCCATGATTGCCGTTTCCAGAATTTTGATCTCTAAGGCGGCAGGAGACAAATGGCAGGCGGGAATGTGGCTGATATACCCTGTCAGGTAAGGCAAACAGCCAAGGCTCACGCGCCGCCGCCTCCTTTCCCATGCATCGAGTGACAGTTTGAAAATATCGATTAAATCCTCCCTACATTCCAATCCGAGACTATACCACACGTTGGCTTGCCCCTGATTCTCTCTCTCTGATTTGATTGTTTGATACATAAACAAGAATGAGCGACGTGGCTTCCTTGCTACGCCAAGGCCTCCTGGACAAAATGCTGCAGGCCACTTGTGAGGGAACTTCTGACAGCTCGTCTCTGTTTCCTCCTTTTCTATCCATTTATTGTCCTCAACTCTCTGGAATCCCTCTATGCGAAGGCCAAAAGGCAGACTTGGCACCTCGCCGCCGATAACATTCGGTACCTTCAACTTTCAAGGTCCACAATGAGACAACAATCTTTCTTCAGCTGGTAGGTCCATTCGTCCGATTGATTAACATGATGCTGATCCATTGGGCCATAGAGGAAGGCACATTTCTTAATGAAAATCGGAATATCATGGGCGAGCTTGAAAGCATCCCTCGCACAGAAGACCACAGAAGTTGGGTGCGGTGGCCTAGTGTGCTTTTCGACAACTTTATTCAAAAGCCTTTTGAGACATTATCTTGGGCAGTCGAACCTCTCACAAGCTACATCGCTGCAATCTTATTGTTTGCTGGGTGGCTTTGTTTCATATCCGATCTACCTCCAGGGGACTTCCCTCTCGCTATCTTCCTGGTAGTAATTTTGTTCGCAACAGTTTTGGTGTTCGTTTTGCTGTGGAATGAGGGGTTTATTCAGCACTAGCCCGTGCTCCTAGACACCGCAAGTGGTAGTGCCATCTTTACACTTACACACTTTTGGCTTGTGATATCATGCCTGGGGGAATACTTCAACGAGCGAATCAAAAAAGTTTATCAACAATAGCCTTCTAGATAGGGTTCCAGCAATTCCTCAACCTCCTGTTGGGAATGACAGAACATATTTACTTTGGGCTTTTCACACACTCAACTTGACTTCTCACCGACGTTTGGAAGACATGAGGCATCGTTTACTTGCCATAGCTCAAGGCTGATTAAAGTACGCCTCTCTACAAGCCGCTGCACTCAAACTTCAAAAGATTCCCTTCTAATATCTTCTTCTCCATCGTGACAAGCGTTGGCATATCCCACATGCAGCTAATCCACCTACCTCCCAGCCATTCCCTCTTGACACTAGTAAGGTATGGAATGGAATGGGCAGCAAGCTCTGGGGTATCCCGCATTCGAACTATCTCGCAAAGTCAGACCAAGATCAAAAGGCTGTACAGGTGTGGCCTACTCACATTGCAAACTTTCTGGCAGATTCGAAGACAACTCCGTTGGTATGCCCCCAGGATGGATGGAAAACGCTAGGACGCCCTGCAACGAACATGAAGACTTAGTTCATGATCTGAAATCAAATCCAATATGATCAATGACGCTACCTGGTCACCATACTCATCCTGAACAAATTCAGTGAAGCGTATCAGCGCAAATTTCGAAATGTGATAGGCTCCCCCTCCGGCACCCATGAAGTGAGCCGCCACCGACGACATGTTGACAATTGTCTTGTCGCCACCCTTGAGCATCAAAGGCAGGAACGCCTTGGTCACACGATACGTGCCCCAGTAGTTCACATCCCATGCTTTCATATACTCATCATCGTCAGCATCTAGCAGCAAGTTGAAGGGAGCCATGTAGCCCGCATTGTTGACGAGAATGTCCAGGCGTCCCCAGTCAGTCGTCAATCGCTCCGCGGCCGCCTTTACGTTGGGCGTACTGCTCACGTCCATCTTGAGGGCCAACACTGTTGGCTCATTCCGTCCTGCGGTCTTTGCAGCCTCGATGATGGAGGCGACGGTAGATGAGATATCAGAGCGAGCGGCGACAGCAATAAGTGACGCGCCTGCCTCGGCGTAACCAATTGCTAGTGCCTTTCCAAGTCCCTTGCTTGCTCCGGTGATGAGGACTGCTTTCCCAGTGCAGTCGGAGGCTGTGACTGGGTTAATTTCGGGGTATGTGTCGTGGTGGACGACGTCCCCGGTAAAGACGTCAACTGCGATTGATTAGTCTCCGCATCGTGATGGACATGGGATGAAAGATGGGTTCGATACCCTTGCGCGGCGGGCCGGCCGAAGGCTGCGGAAGTTCGGACGCCATTTGTGGAGTCTTTCTCGGCTTAACGGTCGAGAGATGCGATGTATTTCAGCACGACTTCAATCCTCCCAAGTGCAATTGCAGAAGTGGGTGTTATTTACAATGTTGCTGAGGTGAATATAGCTCAATATCACCTTGCGCTAAGATCGCACATCGGACTTCCCCATTTTGTAGCGCATTTGTGGCGTTGCCCGGAACATCCCTGGGAGATTGCCGACCTACCGGAATACGGCTTTTTAGACTACTTTAGGTACCTGCAGAGAGCTTAAATTACTTTATGGACAGTAGTTCTTGCAGCACCACCCAAGATTGTAGTTGCTTGAGGTACTTAGGCTCTGGCTTCCTTGTAGGCTTGTACTAATACTCAATCATTACGACCTCGCCAACTTGGCGCTAAATCATCTGGGTGTTCAAGAACACATGTATTGTAATCTTGCGATTTCCTACAAGCTGAATACTAGTCAGGCTGTTTCCTCAAGTCAGTCAATTAGATAAGCACCTCGTCAAAGCATGTTCGCGATCACATGCAGGCATACGCTTTGGTGCTCCCTAAGCCATAGAGTAATATAATTCACAAAATGCTGAGGGCTCTATCAAGCTGCGCCACTATTACAGCCTCTATTCAACCCCGTAAAGCTGGAAATGCTCAAAAGGAGGTGCCACATCTAAACGAATGCTAAGGTGAATCCGAGTACTAGAACTCCTATACGAATACGCTCACCTTGAAGCCAGCGACGACAACACGTACTCCGTAGACGGTGAACATTTGCTGAGCAGAAATCTAGACTTCCCAGGTTGATCAAGCATGGAAAATGGGGCTCCTCAGTAGCTCGACGTCTGTTGACAGTACAGCAATGCCTTGCAGCAAACCGAGCCAATCGCATTGATATATGGGTAACTAGCAATGACTTCCAAGAGAGACAAGGCCACGTATGGAAAGCCTACTGCCTGGGGATGCCATTGACTGAAGGCAAGACGGGCTGTCACGATGGGGTACTGCTGTTGTGGTCCTCTCGGCGGACTATGAAGTACAGAAATGTCAAAGACGTAAACCTGGTATTTGATGTCGTCTATAAGAAGTAGAGGAATCAGAGTAGCCCCGATAACAGATTTAAAGGCACCATCTTCACCTCTTTTCCTTCTACTCGTACTATCGTCTCTCAAGTTATCGGCATATTCACTTGGCCATCATGTTCGGACAAAAGCTGAACGCGGGCTGGATTGGGATGAGTTTCGTCGCCTTCGGCTCCATTTTGCCTGTCCTAGCGCATTCAACGAAACCTTTGAAGGCAGCTCATGTTCAGTATGTCCCTCCGGAGGCTTTCAATGGTAGTGTCATTCCATCCTTCATCTCCGACAACTTTGGTTTCGACGGCGCCAGGATATCGGACTACAATAGGAGTGTGTGGGACTGGTGGTACTTCGACGTTGTTTCACCAACTGACAACTCTTCAATCGTCATCCTCTTCAACCTTGCTTTCGATACCGGCTTGCTGGGTGGCAGTCCAACAACTGCTGCGAACACAGACATCACGGGCACTTTTGCGAACAGCACAAAGTTGTCTTACTCGACTGAAGCACCCAACGGTGCTGTTATCGTCACTACACAAGAGGGTGGCTCATCTGGTAGCTGGAACGAGGCCGGAATAGCATGGAGCAGCTCTTCGGACATGAAGACTTATGTTGTATCCATTGAAACTCCTCTTATCAACGGCACCGTGACGATTTGAGTCCAAGGCGCTGCCTCGCTATCCCTGTGGCCCTAAGGAACCTCGATCAAATCTCCAGATTGCGAAGAACTTTGGCTTGGCCAACGCCGTACCGGATTCGAATGCGGTTGTTGACCTCACAGTGGGCGACGAGCAAACCAAGTACACTGGATACGGGTACCATGATAAGGTGAGCCAAGGCATTTAACCATCTTGTTCCAATTCTCAACTGGACCAAAGCCCTTTTTTCGAATGCTGATAGTTGTTGAACACAGAATTGGGTGACAGGCCATTCGTGGAGAGCTTCACCGACTGGTATTGTGGCCATGCTCGTCTTGGCGACTACTCTATTGTCTGGTTTGACTTCATTGATGATGACTTGGCCAACACTGTTAGCTCATACGCGTCGAAGGACGGAAAGATTATCACCGCATCTTGCAAAGAGGGAGCTGTCAAGGTGCGCCCAGTCGACGGGCCGTACCCGCCTGTTGGGGATGGAAAGTTTCCCTCCGCGTTCAACATTGTCATGGATCTTGGAAAAGAAGGCATTCTCAATGCCACAGTCACCCGAGAAGTGGCCGTTATGGAAGTGCCTATCTATGAACGGTGGCCAGGACCCGCCATAGGATCTATCAATGGCGGTCCCGAGATGACCGGAGTTGGTCTATGGGAGGAGGTCAACCTACTCAATCCTTTAGCGTAGAACTTGCATGTTGGACGGGAAGTAGACAAGCCCAGTTGCGGCGGACACTCGCAGATAGTCTAGTTGATCTCGCAGAAGACCCCCTCCACATCAAATCATCTCGGGAAACCCCCACGTTATTCACAAAGCACACATATTCCAGGGTTCTACGAGAAATTCAGTAAAGAGCTAATGAAGTAATTTTTTCCAGCTTTAGATGTACGGAAACTTCTATTTGAGAGGGTGGTCATCTCAAGTTCCAAGAATTAGAGGCCCATAGATTATGTAGACAATCAACGCATACTGACTGGCTTCTCGGCTTTCGTTGACTCATCCACATTTTGCAAAAGCACACATCACATTTGCCGTTGTTTTCTGAGTGCGGGCGGACGCTCGTATCTCAGTCCTCAAAGCAAATATATTCATGGTCATGACATACAAGTCGTTCAAAATGCGTAATAATCATAGACGGCAGCTTTCATGCAGTATGTGCGTGCACCCCCTGTGCGTCAACATCATGGTGTTTAAGATATGTACACGAAAAATTTCATGATGACCATCACATCATTTACTCAAGACCAACGCTAATGGCAGCCAGCGAGTAATCCATGAAGCCAGCGTTTGTGTCCAGAATGTTGGTGTTGAACTCAGCTGAGGTCGGGTAGAAGTTACCAGAGGGGCCGAACTCCAAGGTGTAACCGTAGACCTTGTTAACACCGGGCTTGGCCCAGAAGCGGGAGAAGGAGTAGTCGTCACTGGCGCCGGACGTGGGGTACAAGCCAACGGCCTGGATAGAGCTGTAGGCACGGCCCCCAACAGCCTTCATGGCGTTGACCATGGCCGTACCGACGGTTCTGATGTTGCTGAGATCGGTGGAGGGGATGTACTCCTTGTAGGCGGAGTCGCCGACGGGGCCGCGCTTGCCGTCATAGGCGGAGTTGAGGAAGTTCATGGTAGTGGTGGTGGTCTGGTCGTCGTCGTCACCCCAGCTGTAGAGTAGGTCGCCGACGGCGGAGTGGATGTCCATGAACCAGCGGATCTTGGGGAAGGAGTCGTAGACGGAGACGAGGTTCTTGGTCTCGGGCTCGGACTCGGCGGCGGTGCCGTAGAACACCTCGGAGCTGGGTGAGGTGGAGGCGGGCGCCTCGGAGGAGTCAAAGTACTTCTTGAAGTTCCAGAGGAAGTCAAAGTTGCGGTTGATGTCGACACCGATGGAGCTGCCGCTGGAGCCGGACTTGGTGTTTCTGTTCTTGCGCCAGAGAGAGCCGGAAGACTGGTCGTAGGCGACACCGTCGGCGTTCACGAGGGGGAAGAAGACGATACCAGCGGCGAGGACGCTCTTGACCTGGGCGTTGGTGTAGGTCTTCTTGCCGTAGGTCAGGCCGCTGCCAGACTTGTTGGCGGCGAGCAGATCGGAGATCCAGTAGATGATGTTGTCAGGTCCACCGCGCTCGCGGGCGTGGACGGCGGCGCTGAAGTACAGGTGGTACTTTGACTTGTCGGTTCCGGCACCGACGTAGTACGCGTACTCAGTGGCGCCGTTGAACGTCTTGTAAGGCAGAGTGAGAGATCCGATACCGTAGTTCTTGACAAGAGCGTCGCAAGCCGATTTGATCTCGGCGACGTTCATGATGCTGGAGATGGTGGTGCCTGAAGCCTGGGTTCCGAGACCGACGGGGGAGATGGTTCCCGCGCTGAAGCGGTCGCCGGTGCCAATGGGTGCGTTCGCTCTCTTGCTCAAGTCTCTCCTGTGGACAGAGACCTCGGGCACGAGCTCGTACTCCTTGGAGAGATAGTCAATCTGCTCCTCGGTGAGCCAGGCGTGGAGCTTGTAGTGGCTTCCATCCTCGCTGGGCTTGGCAACAGCCCTGCAACCAAAGTCAAGAGTGTCATTGCGAACAATGTCCCTGTACTTGGTTAGTATCAAAACTTCGAGAGGAGATGATGTGTCGTTACCTGAAGCTCTCAGGCGTAGGTCCCTGCAGGTATACAGGGAGCAACTCTCCGAGAACAACAGTGCTCTGGAGGATCAAAGATGCGATGAGAGAGTACTTCATGGTGATCAAGACGATGGGAAGCGGAAGGATGCGAAGGATGCAAGAGGAACGGCCCGTCGCCAAGTATGCTTAAGGAGACGGGGGATTCGGTCTCCTTTCATAGTCGTTTCCATGATGTCCACAACTGCTGGCTTTGTCTCGGCTCGGCCACAACATCTCATTCAAGCAACTGGCTACTCACAAACCAGTTCTCGCTCTTGAAATCTACCCCATGTCTCCATGTCCACAAAATTAGCTATCATCGTGGCCAATCATAAGCTTAAATTCCTCCAGCACGCTCGAGGATCGCTCATGCGACCTGCCCTAACAGGCATAGCGCTCTTCTGATCTTGGTAGGTGGCTCGAATCATTCGTATGAGAGCAAACGGCGCCCCGTACGTAAAACGGTAAATGGCCTGAAATCCCGCGTTCAAGGAACTTTGTCTAGCACGAATTCACAATGTCACCTTCCTCCACGGCTGCGAACAGCGGCGAGAACCGATCGCGTGGACCTCCTCATTGTGTTCCGGCTCCCGATGTGGGGTGTTAACTGCCGGAATTCGCGACACCAGGTTCAACGCCTTCACTCTTATTTCTTGGGGTTGATTCTTGCGGAATTCTTAGCTAGGAAGGCTCTGCGGAGGTTGCCGATATTCCTCGCCTCCTCCGAATCTCAGAAACCAAAGATCTTTGAGTTCCCTTCTAGCGTTTGCTTACTTTTGTGACGTATGTTCGATGCACGTAAGACCACTGACTAAGGATCGCAAACTTGCTTCGTTTTCCCCTGTTCCACACAGTCAATTGGCCTCAATTGTGAATGCTACAAACAATGAGTCAAATGACTCGATTACTTGAGGAGACCCGGCGCACAAGGAGTATCAAATAGACTACAACGAGTGTTTGCCATTGGTATCACGTCTTGGCACCGGTCTACACCCCAAAGCTTCAACCATGCTGTCATCCTCATGGCTCAAAGCAACCATTTGCCTCATTTGGCCCGCTTCGGAATGGACACCATGTGGACAGAAACCAGCCAGCGCGATCCCATCGCTCCCCGATGCTACACTCGACGATCTCAGCCACGGTCTGAATATTATTATATCGAGTTATAAATAAACATAAGCGTGCCCTATGCGAATATCCGTCCTCAAGCAGCAAAATAGAAATAATGGAATTTTCACCAGCGTCGACCTCGTGAACGCTTACGTCGCGCGCATAAAAGAGACTGCACCGACCCTCAACGCCATCACCGAGATTAACCCGGATGCCGTCTCCATCGCCGAAACTCTGGACCTCATCCACCGACAAGGCGGACCGCTCCTCGGCCCTTTGCACGGCGTCCCCGTATTGATCAAGGACAACATTGCAACGGCAGATAAAATGAACAACACGGCCGGCTCTTACGCTTTGCTGGGTGCTAAAGTCTCCGAGGACAGCACCGTCGCCGCCAAGCTCCGGAAAGCGGGGGCGATTCTGCTCGGCAAGGCACACCTGTCGCAGTGGGCCGAATGCCGGAGCTCCAACTCGAGCAACGGGTGGTCAACGTATGGCGGTCAGACCCTAGGCGCGTATTACCCCTTTCAAGACCCATCGGGTTCGTCGGGGGGCAGCGGCGTCGCGTCGTCAGTCGGTCTCGCGTGGGCGTCTCTTGGGACTGAGACAGCCGGCTCCATTCTATTGCCCAGTGACGTCAATAACGTCGTAGGTATCAAGCCTACTCTTGGTCTCACCTCACGGTACCTCGTCGTACCAATTTCGGAGCACCAAGATGTTGTTGGACCTATTGCTCGGACTGTGAAAGATGCTGCTCATCTCCTGGGAGCCATCGCCGGGGCAGATCCCAACGACGACTACACGTCGGCATTCCCTTTTCAGAAGACCCCGGACTACGCTGCGGCATGCGTGGAAGGAGGACTATTGGGCAAGAGATTGGGAATCCCACGCCATGTCCTCCACGACCCCCGAGGCGCTCCTCCCTCCAACTACTCTGCGACGGTATTCGACTCGGCCGTTGACATTCTCAGGTCTGCCGGTGCGGAGATCATCGATAACATTGTTCTACCAGGATACAACATGACCGAGATCTCACCGCTCCTCGCCAAGAACTTGCACGCAGATTTCGCCGTTGCCATAGAAAGGTACTTCGGACAATTGAAGTACAACCCGTATAACATCACCACGCTTCGTGAGCTCCGGGATTGGACTCAGCACGACCCCCGGGAGCAGTGGCCGGAGAAGAATACGCTCTCGTGGGACAACAACCTGGCAGAGGGTCTGCGTAATACAGATCCGGAATTTTGGGATGTTCACCTCCGGCTTCTGTACCTGACTGGCCCTCAAGGATACGCAGGAGCTCTCAAGAACCAGTCCCTTGACCCAATAGTACTGCCGACGGGATTTGCTGTGATAAATGCTGCCATATCTGGCACACCGGTGATATCGGTACCATTGGGAAGGCATCCAGACGACACTGACATTGTCAAAGACAAAACTGGGACACTCAATGCCCTGGCCCCCAACTTGCCTTTTGGGATTGCTTTTGCGGGGGCTCCATTCAGTGAAGAAACGCTGATTAGCATCTCGTATGCCTTCGAGCAGAAGGTTCAGGCTCGGAAGGCCATCAAGCCTTACATCCAGCCCAAGACCGACTTAGAAGATATAATCAGACACAGAGCTGAGGTAGAAGCAAGGCTAGAGCTGTGACATAAAAGTTGCTTTTCAACATAAATTCACAGTCAACGATGATGCCAAGTATCGGTTTAGATGTAGCTACCATAGTACGGCGTTCATCAACCCCTATGACGGCATAACTCCGCACCATTGTGTCTTCAGGCAAGCAAGCCACAATTGCATCACTGATCAATCTTCGGGACTTTCCCGGCACCCCGCGCACCGATTTACGGCGGCGGGTTACTAACCGGCCCTGAATGCAGGCCCTCCGGGTCGGATTCCGATCGCATCACAGTGGTTCCCCCGCACTCCGAGAAACCTCCGAGACCTTGTCGGCAGCGCACCCGATCTACGATCCAAATGTCTTATATCAATGAACTTCTATCGTCAAATAATGGAATTCAAACCCTTTTGACTCAAATTACAACCTGAAACCAATTATAAAAAGTGAGTTGAATTGCACATTCTTGAGAATTGGAAACACGTGAATCTGATCTATGTCTTATCAGTGTCTGGAAACCTGGTCCCCCTCACCGTTATCAAGGGCGCTGGCCACGAGTATATCCCCCTCCCGGAGGGCGAGAACGCAACGGTTGCCGATTTCCACTCGTAAGAAATCTTCTGTTTATAAAGTGGAAGGAAATTGCTGAAACCACGCTAGAATCCGAACAAAAACAGCTGACTCACCTGCCCACTTCACCTCCGGGTTCTATAAGATTGTCGCAGGACCCGCTCGTCCCGCACACTACAACTTCGAGGAGACCAAGTACGTTCTCAATGGTCAGATCGACATCTTGGTATGTCACTTCGTAACTGTGAGAGCCCTTGGGCATAAGAGACAGTGCTGACTAGCGCGGCTTTGGCAGGATGAGGCTACTGGAATCACCCACCATCTAGTCCCTGGAGACTTTGCTTTCTTCCACGTCGGATCCAAGGTCAAGGTAAGCTGAGGATACAACATTAATCTCGATAAATTGAAATCTGACGGTTTGGTCTCTCTAGTTCTCTACTAAGTCAGAAGGCCTTGCTTTCTACGCTGTTACCCGGCCCGTCAGAGTTCCCCACCCGAACTTGAAGGGTCGTGAGGAGGAAACAAAGTCCAAGTTGTAAATCATCAGAAAAAGCGGAACAAGCAAGCAAACTTGAATTATAGACAAACATCGTTTACACAAGAGACCACTCTTACCACCACACTCAGATAGTCTGTGGAGCACCTTTGGTGACCTTGAAACCACCAGGGGAGAGTTCCTGGAACACGCCCGTTGGATCATACGTCTGAGAGATTGATCTTAAGCGGTACTTGTTATCCTGTCCATAACCAGCAAACGGGTCCTGGAACTGGCTGGCCTAGTTTGTGTACTTATAGCCCGAAGCAAGGCCCATCTCACCTGCCACCTTGTTGGTTCTCTCTTCCATACGCTGCTGAGCTCTGTAGATGGCATCATCGTCTTTCACATTTTGCCACCTGGACCATACGTTGACAAATCCAAGAGGCCGCGGCTGTCCTCCAAGTCCGTGGGGATTGCCGCCGTTCCGCTGCACTAATTTGAGCTGAGACTTGGCGATGGCCTGGATCTGGATTTGCTGGATGGAGATGGAGGCAAGCGCGCTGGCTTCCTCGTTCCAGATCTCGAACACGACTTGCAGTAAGTCAGCGTCAAGGACGAAGGAGGTGTTCCACAAAGAACTTCGCAAGACACTGGCGGGGAATAGGAGGTTCTCGGCAATATCCGCGTGGAAGATATTAGTTGGTTCGATGGCTGATGGCGGGGAGTCGTAGAACTTGTCGACGACGGGAGGGGGGGTGGTGTTGTCAAACGTCTTCTGATGCACTAAAATTGCGACTCCGATGGGAGAGCCGCTCGCTTGTGCATTCCAGGACAAGACTGCTGCGTTGCTCAAATCCTTGGGGGACTGAACTGTGCCCCAGTCCGCGAAAGCTGCGTTGGCCGTGATGTTCTCCGTGGCGTTGTAACGGAGCTTCTCGTACCGCATCTTTTCTTGTGGAAATGTATTGAACTTGAACTTGGTGACGACACCGAAGTTGCTGCCACCTCCTCGAAGAGCCCAGTAGAGGTCGGGGTTTGGTGTTGTGGATGCAGTCACAATTTTACTGTTAGCCAAGACGACCTCGAACTCGATAACATTGTCATAAGTCAATCCGTAGCGGTTGCTGAGCCAAGAAACGCCACCTGGGTTCGTGTTAGTAAGGTGCTGATTGACGTTGAGCCAAGGAGTCGGATGTGGGAGATGACTTACCACCAAGAGTGAGTCCACCGACGCCTACACCAAACATGCGACCGCCAGGGAGGGTCACCCCGGACTTTTGAAGGCTCTCATATGTAGAAGCCCAAGTATTTCCAGGCTATACGATCACTGAGCTCTTGTCTTCGCTCAGTGTAATACCATTCAGCCGAATAAGATCGATCACAAGACCTCCCTCAATTGTCGAAGCTGTGTACGAGTAGTGACCTCCACTCTTGACCGCAAACTGACAGCCTGTGCTCTGAACATCTTTAAGGGCGACTGAGACCTCAGTGGCACCGAGAGGCCGAAAGAAGCAGGAGGGAGATACGTCGCCTTGGATGGTCGACCAGAAGCCTTCCCGGGACGCCACATAGTCTGTACCGTTAGTTGCACCGAGGTAAACCTGGTTAGGGAACTTGGTCACGAGCATTTCGCACTGTCATTTTGGTAAGTATGGACTCTCCGGATTCAAGACTCCACTGACTTACTGTGATCGAGCAACCGGCGGAGCTGGCAGATGAACGCCGTTGGAGATATGGGTGGCCAGTAGCGTCCGAGGAACCGGCGACCAACTTGGACGCCGTTCCAATAGGAGGAACGAAAGGAACTGTGGTGATGGTAACATGGCTGGCTCAAGTGTCGGGCGCTGTTACGGTGGTTGGCCAAGTTTGCCTTATCAACTCACAAGCTGTCGGAAGCCTGCCATCTTTGTACTACTTGTTGCCCTTCCATCGCAAGCAACCACTCCGGACTTTGCTCTAGCGAGGATACCGGACGGCATTCTAGCAAAGGAACGCGGAGTTCTAATCGGGCTTACCGGGACAGGATGTCAATAGTTGGGCCCTAGTTAAAGTTTGCCAAGTTAATATTTTCAAAGTCTTAAGTCCAAGCTAAGCGCTTCGGCTAGGCTCGCCTTTCACCGTTGGAGTATCCTAAAGGAAGCTGCTATTGGTCGGAACAGTGATGGTACCTTTTTTTTTTTTTTTTAATTAGAGGGTCCTATTTCCAGGGGCAAAGTTTTTAAATTTGTAGGGTGAGGGTTGCAGCGATGCCGTAAGGGCAATCAAGTCAATTTTAACCCCCATACTTGTTAACTTGGCTATGGAATTTTGTGTTTTTGATTAGTGGACTAACTTGTAAGTTATTCAATCAATCGCTATATAAAAACACGTGATCTACGATTACCTAATCGGGAGATATATGAAGCTATTCACGATGTAGCTAGTAAACCAAAGCTGTTATTCGGCAGTATAACCCCCCTTTTTATCCAATTTTTTGAAAGCTGGAGCTTCTCTATAGTATCCGGCTTCATCCTCATCCTCTGAGACGTAAGGGTTAACTTCGCAGTACTAAAGCCCTCTCGCAGTCAGCCGCCATCGCCGGGACTGCGAAGACGTCGATCGCGAGCCGAGAAAGGGCCGGGAAGGTTTCCGAATGACCCCTCCACCACCGGACGGGATCCGAGGTCTCCTCCGGAGGTTGACGGAGGTAGAGATCGAGCTCATCCGTCCGGGTTGGGGTCCGCCGGCGCCGGCTATTAACCCACTGCCGGAAGTGAGTGTCATCGTCATCCTGAGCCCCATGGTCAACGGCAGGGCCTGCCGGGCCGGGAATACCCTCATCCGCGCCGTACTGACGATACCACTTATCAAAGTACTCTATAAGGGTATTCAGAGCCTTATCAACCCATCCCTCTTAGTGGTCCCCACTCCATACGTCTCGTAAGTATAAGATCCCATATAACGGATAGAGAATGATCGAACCAGAAAACAGCAGAGAGTCCCCCAACTTATCATAGTAACAAAAGAGCTTCTGCCAGGACTGCTAAATATTACTACGGAGGAAGGATTGCCACTACTCGTCGAGAGAGTCGAATCGCAACGCTGCCAGTAAGGCTAGAGATGCCCAGTCTTCACGCACGTGATCTAGGAGGGCTTGGTATTTATACCGGCTACGACGGGGTCGTCCTAAACAAGTTTAAGATGGCTATGACTCCTCAAAAGGATCGTCAGGAGAGATCGTGGAGTTATAGTAGGTCTTCCAGTCGACGAGGTGCAAAAGGAGGTATTCCAAGCCCATCGTAACCTCCCAAAGTCGACCATACCCATCACCAACTCCCCAGCCCTCGCACCTCTTCGTCTGACGATAAAAAGGCTCTAGGATCATCCCCATCTCGATAAGAACCTTCCAGTCGTTAGAAGACAGTAGATCCGCTTCCGGGATATACTTTTTAACGTCGTCGTCATCGTTATTCGATATTATAAAAGACTAGATCTCGTTCTTTTTCTTTATAGCTCTCTCGATCATAAGATACGTACTATTCTAGCGAGTATCGTTATTCAGGATAAGCTAGGCCTCATAGGACGACTCGGAGAAGATCCGGAAGTCGGCAGAGTCGCCGTCGATCTCGGCCGCGGCCTTCCGGTAGCGTTCGGTCCGTTACGGAGAGGCCCGGATGTACTTAACGATGTTCCGGAGCCGGCCGACGGGCCCGAGCCTCCGCCAGAGGTTAAGATCATCGTCATAACGTTCGAGAAGCCGGTAATACTCCGATTCAGCCTCGAGAGTCTCCTTATCGGCGCCGAATAAAAAGGCCCGGGCCGCGAGGTTAAGTATATAGCCGTAGCACTTTATACGCCGGGCCTATATGTCCATCTCCGTCATCTCGGGATATATATCCCGGTAGAAGACGCGGAGGCAGGTATCGTTATTAGTCACGTTATCGGAGACAGTTACTCCAATCCGGTCTCGGATCCTATATCGATCGATAACGTTAAGGAGGGTCTCCGAGAGGGTATTCCCGCTATGGTCTCCATGGTGTTGAGAGAAGCCTATGAGGCGTGACTGTAACGTGCCGTTGCCATCGATGAAATGACATGTGACCCCTATAAAGGCGTAAATATTAGGTGACGACCATAGATCGAATAAAAGGTGTATTTTTAATGCCGCTGAGTGGAGCTCCGATTTCACAAGGACCTCTCCACGCTGCCAGAAGTCGTAGAGATGGTCCCGAATAGACGTACGACTCCATGGGACCTCTCCGGCGACCTCCGTACTATGGTATTATAGGAACTGTTAGAGGAATGTGTTCTCGAAGTGGGCAAAAGGGAGGTCAGCGGAGACGATGGAGGCGACGCAGAGATCTCTTAGAGTTATGATCTTAGCCTTAGGTATATTACTGTTATTGAGGCGTACCCTTTTATACGGAGGAGGGGTCGATAGGTCCGACGAGGAGGGAGCAGTGTCGGCGTCAGAATCCTCATCTAAGAGGTTAGAGATCCTGCGGATACGATGGGCACTTTAGCCTCGTTAAAGTGGACTTTATATAAGCAGGAAGCTTAGAATAATATACCGAACTAAGTGCTCTTAGGCGGCAGTGGTAGTAACGGCGCTAAATACCCTAGGGGACCCCTTTAAGTCGTATCGTCGGTAACTCCAAAAAGAGGGCCCGGCCTGGCCCTAAATAACCTTAACGAGGAAGTCCCTATAATCTCGAATCTAGCTAGATCGACCCCGGTCTTTTAGCCGAGCTAATTACTACTTAAGGACGTACCTCTTACTACCTACGACGATATAATATAGGTCGTAGATCGTGGGATTCGTAGGGATATAGACAGTAAGGGCTATCTCAATCTACGCAGAGATCCGTAGGCATAGGGCGCCTAAGACCATATACATATTAGCAGTGGAGGAGGAGGCAACAGCAATAGTAGACATCGTAAAGTTCAGTAAGGTAATAGGGGTAAGTGATAAGTATGATATGCGATGATAAAAATCTTTTTTAGGTAAAAGTCCAATCTTAACTTTAAATATACTATTCGCATCGCCGTGATCTTGTATACCTGTCATTAAACTTTTAGGAAGATCCGCCTTTTTCTGGTATAGTAAGGGTATTCTAAATAACCTCCATGACATATAGGATGATAGCAAGGTTGGCAATAGTGGCATGTTTTAGTGGCTGGGCATGTCTAAATAAATGGGGCAGGGGCTGATCTATAGCCTTCTATTAGCCAGTATATAAGACATCAAGTTATTCAACAATTCTATGGGGTGTCGAC
>JFFI01000222.1:150339-171128 GCA_001563125.1 Colletotrichum salicis
GCTCGATTGGGAAGTGGTGATGGCATCCCTTTGCTTGTTAGACTCGAATACTCTGTTGAACAACTTGCACTTGCGGCATCGCTGGAAGGTTGAGGCTTAACGACTTCAATATTGCTGCTCGAGTATTCGGTGTACGTGAGAAATCTGTCACGGGGTCTATCGCAGAGTCGACGGATTCCGTGGTCTGTAGTGATCCTTCGGAACTAGGACCACATCTACTCAGTAATGCCTTGTTCGAGAGTGATGACGGGCTTGAGCCTTGAGAATGATGTTCTTCTAGCCTTTTAACAAGTTGTCCACATATTCACTGCTAACGTTTCATGAGGGGCCTATCTTCTGCAGACAGCATCTTAGTATTCAAGAAGCTTGCCAAGAAGAACGTTCGAACGTTCATTCAAATGTACCAGCCGTACGCAATGCAGCTTGGACACAGCAGTGTCGGTCTGCCCAGCGCTGAGAAGAACACCAGTGCCCCTTCACTCGTAATAGAGAAAGAGTCCCAAGGTGATGATACACCTACTTCGAGAGCACCAAATACTCTGACTACTAGATACAGGAAGAGAAATTGAAACATAGTAAGATCGTGCTGTTCACTAACGGAGGGCGCAGACATGCGGTAAAGGGGGCTTTCCGTGTCCCCACCACGGAGATTAGAGCGGCATGGAGCTCGGGCATTGCCCCGCGTGGCTTTTCTTCCTCCATCCGGTTACCTTTAGCGGCCTACTCTAGTTTTTGACTACCTCTGGTAGTTGAAGGCGGAGCAACCCGTTTCTGATACTTCATGATTTCTTCCGCCGCATCATCGGCTGCTCTTGTGATTCTTTAACTTGTGTGAGCCGCGTCAAGTAACGACTCCCATGTTGAATGAATGGAATCAGGCAAGCCGCCGCTATGGGTTCAGAACTCCAGATACACTGGATGCCAAACCACTGTAACCGCTTTAGGAGTAGGTTTCGTGCGGTTTGTCAATATTAGACGTTGTTCACATGATATAGATGAAAGTGCCACTTGAGACCTGCAAAGTGAGTATATGTTTTCCCATGACGAACGCATGCCAATCAATCGTGAGGTCACCCGGATACAGGAATAGAGGTGAAAGCATACAGTAGTGCAATCAGCACCAGAACCTTCACCTCTTGGGTTCCCCAAAACATTAGGAAGGTTGCACGTGAGATCAAGAACGCTCATCCATAATTTCACATTGAAAATATCGTCGCTGTGTTCGACCTCGTATACTGTTTGTCGTCGTGCCCTATGATTCTTATTGACATCGTACAGCTAGTGAGCCTCTGTCGTTTTGTTACATGTTATCTGAATCACTTTTGGGTGGTGAGAACTGGGTGCAGCTCCACTTCAAGTGAGAAAACATGGAGGCTATAGCTACTGGTGAGCATCACATTGTGAGACCTGTTCAAACGCCTCGTCAAGTTATAAACCATGCTAGATGCAGGACTCCCACCCATCTCTCAGGCTCTTCTATTTTCTCTGAGATCCAGCTAGTGGTCATGAATTGGAAACCAGCGTGACCCAATATACAGGCGAGTTCGTCTTCTGCAGTCCGCTCAAGTCAGTCAGTTGCTAGGTCGTATCTTTTGTTGAAAGAGATCCTGAGTGTGTCATATTGCCTGGACGAAGACCTGATCTACATAACGCTACCAAAATTCTGTTGTTTAGGACTCGGAATCTGAGGATTGATGATGACAACAATGATGATGAAGAGCAAGTAGGTTGGGCGTTCCTAAGAGGAAAAGCTCGATGATTCAGGAAGGTCGTTGCGAACCATCAGTCTGTATCCGCTTCATTTTCACTGAGTTATCGCTAAGATCGGGCATGATTTAAGTATCTGAAACCATGCAGTTCGAATCTGGTTATGGCCTCATGTAAAACTCGTATGAGTCGTGCTCCTGCATGCCGAAGCGGAGAAGCTGTCGTGTTGTGGAACTTCCCTTTGAGCACTATGCCTTAGTCCTCGAGACAGAGTGTTCGTGGCTTTGGAACTCTCCTGTCTGCCAAGAGAACTCACTACCCAATCCATCGTGCCCGACAGATAGGAGAGGGTAAAGCTTGCGTGACATCACGATGGTCTCGTAGTCGGGATGCTCTATAATTGGACCCTGAATCCAGTGACGGCAACTCAAGCCGGGGCTAAGGGGCAAAACCCTATAAGCTATTCTTACAGTGCCGTTTACACTTTTCCACCTTCTCATCTCATCCGAGTTTTCCGTCGCAGCAAGCACTTCAGATCACGACCACGAGGGCAGATAAGTGCACGAGGTTGCGTTTATCGTTGAAGCGCGTAAGCCCCGCCATCTGCAACTCTGTCGTGATGGCTTCAACCATCCGTGGCCTCGCCATACATCACGTGACCTTGGCTACATAATCACCGAGGTCCACACTCGCTTGCACTCTCTATCTTCAGAGCGAGCCTCGTGCTCATTTCCTACTTTCAATAGACAACCGTTCTCTTTTGCCTACGTCGATGCCCCTATTGTGACTATACGACAAACTCTAAATGTGTGCTTCCCAGGAAGCGCCTAGTTTGACGTGAGTTTGTTTCGAGGCGCACCGGCCGGCCGTTGATCGACACTGCCGAGATGCCAACCCGCATCGAACTTCCCGCTCGGCCTCTGCCAGAGTAGCTTTTGGCCGTTGGCATTCGTCCCGTTCTTGGAACTTAGGACATCTCAAGATCAAGGTTCACAGGCGTGGCTCCAGCCTCAGTCGCACTACGGCCGGACCATCGACGGAACTGGTTGAGCCGGGAGGGTATGCTGGAAACGAGCCAGCAGAGAGTTTTTTCTCCGATCTTGACTGTCGATCCGGGGGGTCCCGTGGCTGGCTTGCAAGCGCGTCACCACACCACCGCGGGGTATATTGCGCTCTTATGGTTCGTAGATCACTAATTAGATGCCAGTCAAGTCCAGGCCCATGGACTGAGTCTCAGCTGCCGAGAACCCAATCTGGGCTTCAATTGGAAGAGTATTGCTTGGTCTGGCCGCGTGAGGACCCGATACTTCCCGCATTACAGCAAGGGCATGAACAACCTTCGTTGACGATCCGAGCAAGCCGTGAGCAGAAGTACTACCATGGCCTTCACGTTTCGACGACTTCAAGGTGTTTCTTGCTGGTAGCGCGTGAAAGGATTGAAACTTTCTTTAGACCACGATACCGAAGTCTCTCGCTGGCGCAATACATCTCAGACGATGTCACGGTGGCAGCATCCGCGGTTGCAGCAATGGTGCCGTTCACTTCAGACGCGAAGAAAACTCCAAAGGAATCTTGTCGCGATACTGCGACAAAACATTCCAATTAACCAAGCTTATTTCTTTCTCCCGCCTTCCCATTTAGGCCTGGGGCGATGCAGTGTTGGTTACCCAATAGCCTCGCTCAACGAGAGTGCTCTCCTCGCGGGTGTCGCAGATTGTGGCCAATCACCAATAGCGGCTTGGCAAGAAGTTACTGTCCACGCTGCAAAGGCTAAGCTTCCAGTTTGGCGGTATGGTTAAGCTCTGATACCCATCCCGCCGTCTCGAATGCGAAACCGATCAAGATGGCCAATCCTGTCTCGCGGATCTGATTACTGGCGAGCCCGTGGAGGCCAGTCAGGGTCAGGTGGAAACAACTCTTGGAAGGCGTGATGATGGATAGTAGGCTTTAGATCAGGCATGACCAGACGCGCACTTTTGAATTCTACGTATTCCTTGCCATGATATACTGGCTATCGACTGGCTGTCGACTAAGGTAATGCAAGTATAAATTACCGTTGCTCCTCCCTACTTCCACCTGGTGATACAAGGTATGACTCTTACGCCAACCAGATATCCCAACCTACTTCAAATTCCACCGAATCCTTCTCAACGAAGCCAAGAGTATGATGCATCAAAGCTTGTCATAGGCTCCTACTAATGCTGCGATAGTGAACTTCAACTTCTTGTTTTGGTTCTTTCTCTTAGAAGCTGCCAGCGTCTCCGCGAGCACCTGTGTCGTTGAACCACGATCCAACTTTGACAGTCGTTTCGACTCAAGCTTCGCCAAGCAAGCACGGCAACAGTGTCGCAACGCTGGCGGGAACTCGAAGGGAGGCAACTCTGTGCGACAGGCCTGCGATTTCCGTGGCGACCCGTCCAGATCTCTTCAGAGGCAGTCTCGCATTCAGGTTTCCTCGAATGGGCGCAGCGCAAATGTGAACGTGAGATGGAATTGCAGACGTTGATACTGGCAGGATGATACTACGGGGTCAACATGGCGTCTTGATAGTGCGGGCAGGGTGTGAGACTGGCATGGTGGAATTAGGAGGTTCTGAGGCTAGGAGTATCTAGGTTGTGATCATGGGTTCTTGATAGATGAGAGAGCGGAGTGGAATGTGAGGATGCTTGTCTCTTCAGCTACCAGTGGTTGCATATTGATGCTCTGCTCTATGGTTTCTACTTCAACGTTTACCAACATGAAAGCATTACCGCTGCAAGCTGCAGAGCCTTCGGTTCGTAGTCAAAATCCACTTTGGTTCAGGCTCGGAGGTTGAATGACTCAAGACTTAGTCCGTTCAGAACGTACATTGGCTCCGAAAGTCTGCACCATGATGTTATTAGGTCTTGGGCACTCTTTCACGCAAACCCTGGGTCTATGTTCGGTCAACAGATAGCATGAACTATGAGATCAAGACGGTACTGTAAATGGACATAAAACTTCAGTTTCCTGGAGACCAAAATGCCTTAGGAATTTCATTCTCAAACGTGATGCGCCCTGAGTCCCCAATTTAAAACATATTAAGAATACGAAATCTGTGATCATCGATAAGGGACCTGTATCCTCATTTGTAGAACGCACTTATTTGGAATTGTGCCAAATTTCTTGCTGCCTAACTTCAGGCTATTGTGGTTTTGATGGCAAATGCAGCGTCTCGTTCAACTATGCAGTCAGAAATCACGATCCCTTCTCCAGAGTTATCCAATTCTATTTCGATTCCCTATGGACATGGTAGTGGTCTGTAGCAAGTTTCAGGCATACTGAGTAGAGGGACTATCATCCAGTTCGTAAGTTCTGCATTACGAGATCAAAATCCAAGTTCGATCTGCTCCTCAATCTCCGTTGTTCGACCTACGGAAATGACACCCCTTCTTTCAGTCAAATTAAATACCACATTGAAAAGGGTACCAGAGTCATTCTTCCCAATCTGCTTCCGATTGATAGACACCGGGAAGTTTTGTTCATCCTTGAATAATTCTAACAAGGTCACGAAGCCGGCGTTCTCGCCGACATCCGGGGTTGCAAGCTCCTTCATACGGGCGGTACGTTTCGGGGAATCTTCAAGCCAGAGCGGCTCAAAGATGCCCTCATGTCCCAAAATCAGGTTATTGGCATGAATAACACGGCCATCCTCGTCAGCCGGAAGCTCCTTGAATCCAATGCTAGTACACTCGAGGCCTGTGGGGCCAGAGTTGTCGCCAAGGAGAATATGACTGCTTCCGGCTAACCCAACGCTCTCGATCTTTTCCAAAGCCTCTCTCTTTGACCTGGACTCTAGAATAGTCCTGAGAGCGAAGTGGGTTGGCATACCTTCCGAGTTGACGCCCTTGGCGCGGATGCCGTTGAGTAGACATCCTACACCGTGTTCGTTGAACCCAATCTTCCCGATGATACCTGCTTCGGTGATCATCTGGAAAGCTGGCAGATTGGTGCCGCCCGCATTCTGTGGCTTAGCACGAACAATGATCAGATTTGCCTTCTGTATGTTCTTCCAGTCCCAATTCTGTGACAGGAACGTTGATCCTCCAGGAGTCTTCCAGCCTAATGCAGTGCATCCGTCTACCGCCACTTCTGTCGCTGCGCCTGACGTATCTTGTTTTAATTCCGCTTCGAAAAGGCCAAAGGCGATCTCGCTCCGTATGTTCAATGCAACGACATCAAGAACATCAACCGCAGCACCTTCCGCAACCCCCTCCATCTCTTCAAAGAATGAGGGAAACTTGGCTCTGAGGTGTGGCACAAATTCCAGGGTCTTCTTCTGTACTACAGACCATTCCAAGCCACTGAAAGCTTTGAAAAAAGAACGATAGAATTCGACAGACCCGGCAACTTGTTTTGTGGCCTGTTGACCTACTGCCAAGCCGATCTGCGTTGACAAAAAGATAAGCTTCGAAGGCATATAATGAAGCAGTCGGAGATATAACTTACCTCTCGATGAGTTCCTGCCACAGTTATTTCAATCATCTTCGCAGAAAATCATCTGTCACTCTGATGTCGCTATCTGGAAAGAAGCATGTAATCTCAGCAGACGGGTGTCTCTAATGACTATTTTGGGGGTCTACATTCGTGATGCGGGGTTCTCCTCGGTTATTTAATTAATGCGGGCTTCGGAGTGGCAAACGCTGGACGGCGCGTCGACTCTCAACTCCTTGATATGGTACTACCTACATATCCGCAGTGCCGCACTAGCTGGCTTGCGTACTCATCTGATAATAGCCAATTCTGGACAATATCAGCCAATCACATCCAATATGGTATCAAAAGTGGATAGAACCTCGAGGCGAATTGAAGCATCAGTTCATCAAGCATCCGAGTATGTTCAAACTTCAAACTCCGTGGCGCATGCAGCATATTATATATAATAAGGCAGTGGCGTGAATGGCCTTCGAACCGTAAAGTCTCTCGTTGCGTAGAATTGCAGAATGCTTTTTCGTCCAGTGTATTACCATCGCAAACTCCGAACGTAAATATTCCAAACATACCAGCAATCCAACGCGGGCTCTTCTAGTCAACATTGTGTCAGGTGACAGTACAGACTGCAGTCATTTCCGGTTGGATTACTCAAAATTTATTGTTTCGTGGAAGGCTGGACGACTCGCGGTTAAAGTAGCCTGTATTCCATTCAACGGAAAACTTGCTGGAATCTGCCCGCTTAGAACGCCAACATTCAAGACTGAACTCGAAAACAATGCCAGTCTTGAGAGAACCAAAGACCGCTAACATCGCTTATATCGTAGGGAGAGCATTGCCGTAATAACTGTGTCTTCGAAGCAAAAAATGGCTTTTTTTGAGCTATCAAGCTTTCAATAAGCGGGGTCATAAATGCAAATATTTCAACTTTGCAAGGAATGCCTTTAGTTTTCAAGATCTGATTCCGCAGTGGTAAGTACTGAGGCCTTGGAAATTGGTGAAAGTGCTCGATACTGTCTGTGTAATCAGCTTTCGCTGTTCTACGCCGTGCCGGAAGAGAAGTAGGGCTCTTGGGAGCTGTTGACGTTTGCAATCGACATAGAGATTCAGGACAGCATTATTCTTGCATGACCTCAATGTACGCTTCAAAAGTATGTATCCTTCGATGAGCTTGGAATGTAAAACTTTAAGAGTCTGTAATGAAACTAATGGTAAAAGTATTCCATTCAAAAAAGGTGAAGGCGTCTGGTGCCTTTGAACAAAGTCGCTTGAAAGAAGCAGTCGCGGTTGCGTTCCTTTTAGACTGTTTACACAACCAGAAATTTACGGCAAGAGATGTTCCCCTTGTGAGATTTTCTTGGAACGTCGAGATTAGCGTATGCGCGTTGTCAACCCGAGCTACAACGAATCCTAGGGTAAGATGCTCGGATTCATGTTTGGTTCCGCGTATTCTTTACCACTGGACTCGGGTCCGTGTGCCCCACATTTCAAGCAATCCGAACCCGTTCGTCTGCAACTCTATCCGAGCATTCAGAGCCTGGTACAGACTAGAAAGAAATATGCAAACACGGAGCTGGTGAGGCTTAGATCTATCTAGACGCTGTGGAGCTCGAAATTTTCTCTTTGGTATCAAATATCTTTACAATATGGACGGCTTCATTTCTCCCCCAGCGTATATATACCCGCTCGATCCTTTGCTCTCTTGAATTCCCAGACAGTCCTTTCTTACGGCAGCCTCTTTCAACACCATTTACCTTTTCTTGCCGGGTCATCTTTTAATCTTTCATATTACTTCTTCTCATAAAGTTTACCAGACACCAATTAGCCTGCAATCATGTCTACCGATGGTTACTTCACGCCAGTGCCTGGTGTCACCCCGACCAAGGGAGGTGCCTACCTTTGGCGATACGTCCCAAGCAAGCCTGCAGCGATCCTTTTTCTCATACTGTTTCTCGCATCTTTCCTCTACATTAGCTGGAAGATCTGGAGGACTCGTTCTCGCTTCTGCATCGTCTTTGCTGTGGGATGCCTCTGTAAGTTGCCCCATGACTCTGATTTTCATAACCTCTGCTGATGCCCAGGAAGTCGAAGTGATAGGATACGGAGCACTAGCCAGCGCTCACGATAAGACCGAAAAAATTCTGACCTACGCCATTCAGAACATGTTCATCATTATCGCCCCCGTCCTCTTTGCCGCCTCGATCTACATGGTCCTCGGTCGAATCATCACCAGCATCCACGCCGAGAAATATTCAATGATCAGACCTTCTAAATTGACGAAGACATTTGTGCTCGGCGATGTCTTTTCGTTCCTCATTCAGGGAGGTGCATCGGGCATGATGGTGATTCAGAAACCCGGCTTGGCAACTTGGGGTGAGAGGATCGTCATCATCGGCCTTGTTATCCACATCGTCATGTTCGGCCTGTTTTGTGCCATCGCTGTCGTCTTCCACCGCAGAATGAGGCAAGCACCCACTCCTGACTCTCTGGACGGTCTTGTTCCCTGGGAAGAGAGCCTGTACATGCTGTATGCTGTCAGTCTGTTCATCATGGTTCGATCAATCTTCAGAGTCGTCGAGTTTGCTCAGGGGTACACTGGTTACTCTCTTTCTCACGAATGGACTCTTTACGTCTTCGACTCCCTTCTCATGTATCTTGTCACGGTACTTTTCGCTTGGAGGTTTCCAGAACGCCTGAGGCTTAAGGAAGACTTGGCTTTGTGATTTCACTTGCATCGGCTTTATATCTGATGTTAGTAAGTGGTGTCGGACTGTCATAGTGGGCAGATCAACCTTGCATGGCAAGGCATAATTTGGAACATTCATATCTTACACAGGTCTTATCGAGTTCTCTTGTTAGTCGCTTCAGCTATGAGTCTTCATCTCCAACTTGGCTCCATTCGCCTTTGTGTACACTGTTGTAACTCAATTCTTTCCCCCTACATCAGTTTACTTTCCTTACAACGACTGGCTCCTCGACAGTTTTGGGATGTAAACCCCCTCACTGAGCAGATGCTGTGCTGTCTTCATCGACTCATAGCTCTCAAATACCCAGTCCAGCGTATCATTGGGGCCATTGGCAAGATGGCCTGTATGATCATTCCAATATGATGTTGTTGCATTCGAGAATAGTTCAGGCCCTATCGGAAGGTTTTGCATCCCACCTGGGCCATCCTCCATCATCCGCCCCAGCATGCTGTGATGCTCATGGGGAAAGTTGCAGGGCTGCGTCGTGTGATTATCTCGGGTTGAACACGTCAATCAGACGGTTATGCGGCAGATTTTGCAAACCTGGAAGCAAACGCTTGCAGGTATAGGCCGACAGCATATTGAGCAGATAGTGACCCAGACGTAATTTTGCCTGAGCATATCTCGGGCTAAAGAGTCGAGTTGAAGTGGCACTTTATATCCAATCGAGGCGCCCTTCTCCAGAAGCTGTTCGTAGACTTTCTGATGGCCAAGTCTGGCCGCCAGGAGTAATGGCTGATCCAGAATCTCCGGTCCCTCTGATAGATCTGCATTGAAACGCAGCAACTCATCAAAGCATGAAGGGTTCCAATCAGTGCCACCGATCAATGCACATGTAACTGACATGGTGATGGCATTCTTCCCGAAACCATCCTTGGAAATTACCAGAGCAGAATCCGCGCAGTAGCTCATTAGACGACTGATGTCACCCGAAGATCTAGCCTGAACTGCGAACCACAAGGGCGTTCTTCCCGCGACATCCCTCGAATTCGGCTCGGTTCCATGTCGGAGAAATATCTCAACAACGGATCCGTCACTATTCGGGATTTGAGTAGCATATGATAAAGGTGTCCTTCCAATGAGGTCTTTGGGATCTACAGTGGCCTCTAGCTGCAGACATAAGTCTGTGGACTCTGGACATAGTCCAGAGTGTGACAAGGCGGTACGTCCATGCTGGTCGCTGAGGTAGACCTGCGCCCCATTGTCGATCAGCAATTGCGCCGTTTCTAGAACTCGTCGTAAAAAAGCCGGCTTCTGGTAATAGGGAAATCGAAAATGTAGGAAACAACTGTGTGTTCCATCGTAACCACCGTCTGGACTATCAAAATCGCAGAATTTCAGCCCTTCCACGAGATAGGAAAATGGTGTTCTTCTGGTTGTGTCTGCGCCGTTTGCCACCGCCCCATTATCGATGAGGAACTTGAGACCATTCAAAGAGGCAAAGTAAGCGGCTGTGCAGGTTAGATATCGCCCTTGCTTAGACTTGAAGTCAAAGTGTGGTGCCTGTCGAAACACTTTCTCCATGATGTCTGGATTTCCCTGGACCACAGAACCATCAAGAACATTCAGAAAGGATGTGCCATATCTACGCCTGTTCACAGACACTTGGAAAGGCAAGTTCTCAAGTACTTTGGCTTTCGCAGCGAGGAGTTGCTCCACCATAGCCTCGTGGTTGCGCTCGACGGCATGAGGGAGAGCGGATCGCGGGGCAGATATCAGTCCAACCTTCAGATCAACGTTTGTGCGTTCGTCAGACAGTAGTTCTTGGGCAATATGAAGCCTATTCTTGCCAGAGCATGCAGCAATCAATAGTGGACTGACCATCATACCAGAATGCTTATATTCAACCCAGTTGGGATTGACCCCTTCGCTGAGGAGAACCGGCACAAGAAAGGTGTTATGCGAGTCCGTTAAACAAGCTTCTATCAGCAACTTTCCTCCTCGATGTTCCCATTCAGCGTCGTGTTGGGCAAATTTCAAAAGAGTCTGAAACAGACCGAAGCACTGTTCTCGGATTGCCGTTGCAAATGGCATCGACAAGGGCAGCCTGTAGCCGTCCTGGTTCCACTTGCCAGGATGCCCATCTGGTCTCACACCGTTCGTAAGTAAAATCTGGGCTGTACTTTCGTTACGATAAAAGATCGCATAATAGAGCGGTGTCCGGTTTTTGATATCCTTGACATGAATTGTATCTTTGTTATTAGAAAGAATTCGTGTCACCTCAATGTCGATACCTAGGGCCGCCGCCACGTGTAAAGGGCTTGCTTCTGTATCGCCACCAATGCTAGCCAGAAAGTCGACATGGGGCCTCTGATCGAGCAACTCTTGGACTTTTTCATGAAGGATAGGGGCCTCTGATCGACGAACGTGCTCACACCAATTGTTTGTGGCGTATCCTAGAAGGCTCTTTTTTGGACTTGAACTGTCCACACCTTTGTCATCAAAATTGCCCAAGAGGTCTCTGTGTATTGCTCTGCCAGAGACGAACGAATAGTCTGAAGAAACGGGATGGAGATGTTCGAAAGAAATCAGGTATGCAGCGCACACTCCACTAATATCGTAGTGAGCACGGGGAAACCAGGTCCTTTCAGTTGCTTCGAAATATTCTTGTAGTGCATAATGGCTCAAGCAAACGATGCCAGACGTTTTGTCGACTACGATCAAGCCTCCACAAGCGGAAGCAATGTCTTCCGGTTCATACATGCTGTCTTTTTCCAGTTGCCCGTTATTCAAGCTAGCGGCGAGAGCCTCTATCAGCTCGTTAATCTGCAATCGTCTTGAGGCGTGTGTGATCCACGTGAGGGCCTGCATTGCTACGCCACTGTGTTCTTGCGTTTTGATTCTTTCCAAGACACCATCATAGGCTTTGCAAAGCAATCGACGATCCATTCATCACCGCCATTGGGGCCTGACTGAGCGATGTATGCATCTCTCTGAAACTCCCCCAAGCGCTTGGTGACAGCTGCGACGTTGAGATCTGTCTCGAAAGAATCTAGAAATAGTTGTGCTAGGAGAAACCTGTGTTTGGGAGATAATTAGCTGTCCGCTTGCCCAGGTGCTTATAAGCCTACCACGAGGTTCTGAGGTCTCGAAATAGAGTACGTACATGCCATCGACAACGCCAATGATGGCATCTTTGACTTTGTTTTGGAGTTCCGGATGTCTTCGCAGAACCGCCGACAGCTTTTGCACGCGTCCTCCCAGATACCTTTCCAAGTCTTGTGTTTCTGCGCGGACTTCCTGTAGCAAGGAATTTGTAGGATTAACTGATAGCTGATGGCATCTTTCGGTCGTGAAGTGATGAATAGTCTAACGTTTGGCTGGCGCCGTAGGTCGTCGATGGTATCCAGCATCAGTGCGCGCTCGTTCGATCCAAAGACTTCCAGTTCATCTATTGCATCTATGACGATGAAGCAGTTCGTAATCATGAGGATTGACTCTCGTAGTATTTCCTTGACGACTGTCGAAGGGAGCGGATCTTTGCGTTCGTACATCTTCTCTAACTCGACAGGTAATTAGGAGAGGCAGGGCTTCGAGGACTTGCCTCAGGATAGATCGTAAAAGAGACGTCGAAGTGCCCAGAGACCGGTTCTTGTAGTCGCAGCACATATACGCAAAAGCAATGCCATCACGGTCTCGGTATTTGCTACGAAGATGGTGGATCACTGTCGCCGTTATCATAATCTTTGCAGCTCCTATCCCACCAGAGCAAAAGAGAACCCGGTATTTTTCCTCGGAACAAAGGGAACATAACCATGTCTTGAACTTCTGGCACTCCAGGAACCAGGTACCGGTTCCTTCGTATCTCAAGTTGAGCAAATCAGTCTTTTCCAACACGAATGTTCGCGTCGAAACCCAATCAAGAACCTCACGTCTGCTTTCCGCTTCCGCTCTCTGCCGTAGTTGATCTTGGATGCCTTCAGCTGTGCTTCGGAAGTCGCCACGAAACTTCTCGACGGCTTGACCCAGTTCGCCTAGAGTGTCGTAGACTCCATCCACAGATTTGGGGATCTGTTTGATATACTGTTTCGTCTCCTGGATGATGAACCTGTGAAAAATCAGCATCCCTTCAAATCAGTGAACGGAAAGAGAGAACGTGTTCATACTGTTGATTCGCCTGTGCCACCACTATGAGCAATAATTGGGCGTCACGGACCGCTTGTATGTGCGTCTCAAGTTTCTAGTCAAATTTAGCCACTTTGAACCACTTCTCGAGGAAGTTTTTCTCAGAGAGGCGTTCGTTCAGGACGACAAGTGCCTGGCGACATCGGTCCAAGGTATCTCTCAGCCTTTCGTCATACTGTGCGTGCAGTGGCTGTCCACCTGCGTCAACCGATTTTAGAAGAGGGTGAAGGATCGCAATCGTCTGAATGATGTCGTCGAGCCAGCGGGTGAGACGCTTGAGTTCGGTCGTGTCATGCTTCGAGGGACCAATATGCTTATTCGCAAGTTGAAGACATTCTTTCGCCAGTGGCAGGACTCCAAGCGCACCAAGTACTAGGCCCGCGACCTCCACGGTGCTCCTCCAGTAGGAGGCGCGGAAGTGGACGACAGCCTCCAAATTACAGATGAGTGCTAACCTGTCAACTGAGGAAAGATGCGAAAGGTCCAAACTTTGCATTTGTCGAGTTCCCAACAAGATCTGAGCCGCGGTGGTAGCAAGAGTCAAGGTCAATTCAGGCCCAGACGAAGATTCAAGTCCAGGATAAGGAATCGGACATTGGGAAATCGACTAGGTAAAGCTTGAAGAAGGCAGGCAGCATAGATTACTGCAAAAGTAGGAAATGCCTAGAAGGCCTTGCCTCTACTAGGGTCCTTGGGTACTTTCAAGCGCGATCCAAGGAGGCACGGTGTGAAGAGAAGAATCAGGCATCCCCAAAGGAATGTGACCATGGCCCACTGTGTCTCAGGGAGACATGATGTTATCGATTCTCTTTACAGAAGCACAATTCTTTCAGCAGGAGGCCGATTCTCTTTGACACTTCCGACAAAGAATACACCCGTTGTCTTGCTTCAACATTCCCTCAATAACAGCCCTAGTCCAAAGAATAAGGATCAAAGTCCTCCTTCATGTCAGGCACCCAGCCTTTGGGCCGTTCCGTTCCCCGAATCGCCAGGCCATAGCCCAGCTTCTCCACCTTGCGCACCGACTGTCGCATAACCTCCATCTTGCCCCTAAAGTCTCTTGTCGGGATCTCTGGAAGAATCTCGAAGCAGCTGCTCAGCTCATGGATATCCATCAGAATGTTGCGGCCCTCAACGCCGGCCAACTGGCCGGTCTGGGCAGTGGTCACCGTGGCGAAACGCATCATCTCGCCAAAGAGGTCAAAGAGACCAAACATGTAGTCGTTTTCAGTGATTGAGACATTGGCTGGAACTGCTGCTGCTGTCTCTTCCTGGCTGATGAGGGTCTGGTTTCGGAGGTAGTGGGAGAAGGAGAGGGCTTCGACGAGCTCCTCTAGGCAGCGGAGTGAGTGGGCGTAGCGGTAGCGGTTTACGCCTTGGATGTCCTTCTCAATGGCGGTCAGGTGGTTCTTAATCTCGCCCATGCGCGTTTCAATCTCCTTGTTGGCGAAGTTGGGAAGGTCGCCCAGCTTATTGACTCTACCACGGTATTAGTAGACGGCGCTAGAACAGTGTGCGGTTGGTGGAAGTCACCTCTGGCAGGTGAAGATACTGCGTCCAGATTAGTCAAAGTCAAGTATACACTAGCAGTCGAAGGCTCACATCTTCTTGCTCAGCGCGGTGACATCCCTTGAGGCCTTCACAATGCGCTCCCTCCGGTCGTGGTGTTGGTCCAGCTCATCGCGAAATCTCATGAACATGGGGGTAAATTGGGACTCGGGCGCAGCCGGCTTCTGCTTGGGCTCACGAGTTCGCACGTTGCCATCCAGATCGCGCTTAGACATCCTGAATTAATGCAACAATTGGACGGTGTTGGTGAGATGAGTTGCGAGGTCGGCAATAAGTGAGGCCGTCGATGAAGTCAGCGACCCGGAGTGATGTTGATGTGAGGTCAGAATTGAATTTAGTGGGGGTCGGCAGATGGAGCACCCGGCGTGTGGGCCCAGCACACCCATCTGGGGCTCCGGTGTCCAGGGGCTGGCCGTTTTTGCCCACGTCACTCAAATTTCCCATCATCGCAATATGGGGATTTGAAGCTTCAACCCCCGAAACTCCCATTCGATCCAGAACATCGTGTCTTGCAGGGCTTACTCAATGGCATTCTGTATAATCTCTTCCAAATAGGACTATCTGATTTGTTAGCCGACAATCTCGCGACGAAATAAATCTCTCCCGAGTCATACTTCAGCATGGCCGGCCTCGACGCGTTCTTCCGGCCCGTGCCGCTTTTCGGCGCCGCCGCGCTCCTCCGTGTGGCGATGCTGTACTACGGCCTATGGCAAGACGCCAACTCCGCCGTCAAGTACACCGACATTGACTATCTAGTCTTCACCGATGCCGCTCGCTTCACTGCTCAAGGGCGTTCGCCCTACGACCGCGAAACTTACCGCTACACGCCACTTTTGGCGTGGATGCTCGTGCCTACGGCGTGGCAGGGATGGTTTTCATTCGGCAAGGTCATTTTCGCGGTGGCTGATTTGCTGGCCGGGCTCTTGATTGTGCGCATTCTCGAAAGGCGCGGCGTGGAAATGGGAAGAGCGTTGAAATTCGCCAGTATTTGGCTGTTGAACCCCATGGTCGCAACGATCAGCACTCGTGGAAGCTCTGAGGGACTCCTGGGTGTATTGGTTATGGCGCTACTTTGGGCCGTACTCGAAAGACGGACGACGCTGGCTGGGCTGTTGCTTGGCTTCGGAGTCCATTTCAAGATCTATCCTTTCATCTATGCGCCGGCAATTGTGTGGTGGATGGATGAGGAGATGCTCGGTCGTAAGGGGGCAGGTCCCGCTCAAACGCGGACTTTGGGCGAAGCCGTGGTCAAGTTTTTCAATGCTGAAAGAGTCAAATTGGCCATCGTCAGTCTTGTGACCTTCATGGGGCTCAATATTGCCATGTTCTCCATGTAAGAACCCCCCTTGCATGCCATCTGAGATCCTGCTAATCATCTTTTAGCTATGGCACGCCGTTCTTGGTGCACACTTACTTCCACCACGTCACCAGAATCGACCACAGGCATAACTTCAGTCCTTATAACGTCCTGTTGTATCTGACGTCCGCTTTCCCATCCACGGCTACTCTTCGCATCGAATCCGTCGCATTTCTTCCCCAAACCCTGCTATCAACGGTGCTTATTCCGTTCATCCTAGCCAAAAAGGACCTTGCAACTTCGATGATGGCGCAGACTTTTGCTTTCGTGACCTTCAACAAAGTCTGTACGAGCCAGGTAAGAGCAAACTGCCATTCACTGGAGCTCAAAAGCTGTGGCTAACACTCGAGCAGTATTTCCTGTGGTACATGGTCTTCCTGCCCATTTACCTCCCCGGCTCACAGTTCCTCCAAAGTCCGAAGCTCGGGGCTACAGCATTGGGTCTTTGGATCGTGTCTCAGGCTGCTTGGTTACAGCAGGGCTTCAATCTGGAGTTTTTGGGCATTAGCACCTTTTTCCCGGGCTTATTCGCATCATCCGTGGGATTCTTCCTCGTTAATTGTTGGATCTTGGGTATCATGGTCAACGACGGCGAGTCAACAACCATCCAGCCAGGTGTGAAAGTCAAGCGATAAGACATGCAAGATTATGTAAATGCGATACAATGAGGAAGATTGAGTGACTTCAAGGATTTTGCCTCTTGGTGAACCGGACGGGTTACCCGTGTACCCCTGGTCTATTGATGAACGTTGCCAAGCCACGATACATACCTAACGAACCAAATTTTGTCTAAATGATTTCCATATACTTAGCCTAATCTCAAATGCATGCAAGATCTTTCTGATTGAGATCGCGAACTCCGAGAGAGAGGCTCAAAGGGGTTGTGGTCGTTGCCTGAAAGTGGACACGTGATCCGGCGTCACTTTCCCGCGACGAGACGCGCGCGGGCACACGACCTGCGTCCATCTCTACCCAGGTACACCAACTTGACCCTGTCGCATTGCCCAGCATTTTAGGCCTCGCAGCCAGCACCCGAACCGCGCGCCAGTCCGCGGTGCTTTCCCCCGCAGACAGGTCGCGATGTGGTTATTAGAGACTGACGGCAATGTCTTCGAAGGTAAATCTCAGTTTACCCCACCAATCGTGCAAGATGCTGACGCGATTGATGTCCAGGGCGACGGCTTTGGCTCCGGCCAGGCAAACGATATCTCTTTGGCCGAACGGACTCGGAACGTATGGACTACGACTATGCGACTACCTTGAGCGAATTTGACTGACGGACTGCAGCCGGACAACTGGCCATCTCCCACAAGACCATTTCGCGCAAACATCTGACCATCGAGGTCGACAATGTGTCCGACGGCGACAGCGTACGTAGGCGCATATCGATTCACCAGTACAATGAGCTGAATATCTTCCTAGCAATACCTCAGCCGTCAATCGACCGTCACAATCGAAGACTTGGGCACCAAGACCGGAACGACCGTAGACGGGCACAAATACAAGGGCGAGAAGCATGTGGTGGCCGCAGCTTCGGCAGAGATTAAGATGGGCGGCTGCCCTGACCTGTTTCGGTACGGATATTGTTGTTTGAAGATTCGGAATGCCTGCTGATGGTCTCCTAGCTTGACCTGGCAGCCTGTGGCGCTCACATTCAGCTTCTCGAGCCGAGAAATGCAGTCCGACCCCTTTTCACGACTGCGTGTCGACCTTGAGCAGCTTGATGTCAAGTTACTGGCAGACTATAACATCCAGCACACGACACATGTTGTCACTAAGAAGCGCAATACCTCGAAGGGATTGCAGGCCCTCATCAACGGAAGGTACATCGTGGCCGACTCTTTCGTCGATGCCATTGTCGCAGCAGCGACCCCGTCGGAAGATGACGATATCACTGCCTCTTCTGCTTTAGAAACAGACTTTGATGGCAACTGGCCGGATCCGTTGAAGCACCTGCCTCCTCGCGGTGGCGAGCCTGTCGAAAGGCCCCCATCCGCGTATGCGCCGGACGTGGCCCGCTTGGAAATCTTCGAGGGGTACACCTTCATTTTCTATGATAAGGGTCAATTTGACAATCTCTTGGCGCCGATCACCAACGGCAAGGGCAAGGCTCTATTCACCAAGGTCGATCCAAAGTCAACTACAGTGGACGATTTTGTTCTCTACGTCAAAACGGAAGCTGGCGAGAAAGGCCTTGGATCCTTTGACGACGGTAGCGAAGGGCGAGGCGTCGTAGTCGTCCGCTTCGTACCGAACAAGGGCGACGCTGTGGGCTGGTATGCCGACTTCTTCACTCAAGTCTCCCTCCGACTTGACCACAGACCCATCGAACAGAACGAGTTCCTCGAGGCCATCCTCATCAAAGATGCTAGCATATTGCGCCGGCCTTTGGAGATGGACCCCACCCAGGGTCCGGCAAACACAGCACCACAACAGGAGGTGGCAAGGGTTAACTCCAACTCGATTGATATAGATCAGCCAACGACCTCACAGAACACGCCTCGAGAGTCTGCACCCACGCCTAAGCCTGCTGCTGCCAGAAGTTGGGTGCGGAGGGTACCGACGAGACGCTTTGCCGGATTTGACGCTGACGATGAAGATGATGATGCATTTACTCCTCCAGTGACTGAAAGCAAACCCGCCGAGGCTGAATCTGAAGAAGAGGGTCTGTTTGTTTCTCAAGATGTGAATGCGTCAAACGAGGCAGCCGAACCATCGCCAGATACAAACAGACGATCTCAAAGGAAACGCCCTGCAACACAGGACGATGACATTGAGGACATCATCCCAACAGCGGCTGCAGTCAAACGACGGAGGATCGCAGCCGGAGAAGAGCCCGTTCCACGCACCCAGCCACCTGAACCCGCGAATCCCGAGCCAAAGCCCGCTCCCAAAGTCAAGAAGGTGAAGAAGGAGATTGACGTCCTCTACGTTGCCTGCCAGCAGAGGGAAGCAATGGAGGCTCGTCTCAAGGCAGAGAAGGAAGACTTGGCCAACTTACCCGACGATGTTGACCTAGAGCAAATCCGCCGGCTGCACATTGTCGAGGAGATGCCGTTACGTCAACCACCAGCCAACAGAGGTCACGATAAAGATGACGAGAATGGCAGGTGGGATCCACGGTGGAACGGGAGGAAGAACTTCAAGCGCTTCAAGTCGCGGGGCGAACTCACTGGCCGACCTCCCCAGAGGGTCATCGTATCCTTGACGCAAGTCAAGACCAAAGAGTTTGGAATCGGAGACGATTACTGGCTAGAGGACGACAGCCAGCGTAAGAAGAAGGGTAATGACAGCCAAAAGAGCGGTACAGCTCAGGACGAGTCCGCTCCTCCGCCACCCCCGCCGCCGCCTGCGTCTCGGCCTGCATCGCGACAACAGCGCATCGTTCTAAGCGACGACAGTGGAGAGGACGACATACCCGATACCCAGGCCGAGCCCGAAGCCGAACCTGAGCCAGAACCAGAACCAGAACCGACGCCAGCATCACGGTCGAGGAGTACCCGCGCCACGACGGCGACACAGTCTCAAAACACCACACAGAGTCAATCATCAAGACAGACTCGCGGGAAGAGGTCCGCGCCAGAACCAGCCAAGGAGCCGCCGGCGAAGAAGCCGAGAGCCTCGCGGAAAGTCATTGAGGTTGCGGACAGTGACGACAGCGAAGATGAGCTCAAGTTCAAGTTTGGCCGACGGCGATGAGGGGACACGGCGAGGGAGAGTGGTAGTGATGATGTATGACTTGCATTCGCGACGGGCGCTGCTTCTATTGTTGTGGGGTATCTCTCTATCCGTATTCTGCGTGCAGGCCCGACCTGTTGAGTTACAGGCCTCTGCTGCCGCATCTTGCTTATATGTGCCTCTCAGTGCCATAATTTATGTAAACCTGAAATCCAGACTATGTAAATTAGTCCATCTCATCCATCGCACTTGGCTTCGAGCCCTCTTCCTCATCTACCAACAGCCCCACGAGGCACGCGGAGAGCATAGTCTCGTAGTTTACCCAGGGATGAATCTCCCCAAACAGTTTCGTCCCATCACGCCCCGCACCGCGCAACAATTCGGGCTCACCGGCCGGGTGATATGGCAGGTACGGCGTAATATTGTACACCCTCCCACCCAGTGCCATCCAGGCATCTTTCCCCTTTCTACCCGTCATCTTCTTCAGCATCGACGGCGTGACTTTGAGGTAAGGCGTCGAAGGCGGGAGGTTGCGCAGATCGGCGTTGGGTCCTGAGACACGCGCCCAGTCGAGGGGCGAGTGGCCTGGCGTGAGGATGACTTTACGGGTTGGTTTAGGGGCCTTTGCGGAGTGTGTTGACGGCGGCGCGAGAGAGGAGCCGAGGGAGGAGCTTCCGGCTGCTGGGCCTCGATTCGGTACGGGGCCGCGGGCGCGTTGGGGGGAGTTCATTGCTGGGAAGGCGGCAAGGCGAGGGGGGACTGGGCCGCGGGGTGTTGGGGCCGGTGGCGGCATCATGTTGGTTGAAGACGTTGAAGACGGAGGAGGAGGGTGCATGCTTTCTTTGCCGAGCATGGGCCCTGGAGGTGAAGAGAGTGATGCGCCGAGGGAGGGGGCTGCGGGCGCCTTTGAGGGTTCTTCGAGGGTGAAGGATGGTACGGGTGCGACGGGTGCGGCTGGGGTGGCCTTTGGTGTTGTTTGTTCTTCGGTCTCTGGCTCGGTTACCACGGGCGGTGCGGGAGTGGGAGGATTCGGGGAGGAGCGGCGAATGACCGGCGGGGGGGGAGGAGGCATAGCGACGGCAGCGACGGCGGTATTGTGCGGCGCGGGTACCGGTGCGGCGACGGGGTCTTCGGGGAGGTTGAGCGTCGGCGGGGGA
>JFFI01000222.1:177978-213745 GCA_001563125.1 Colletotrichum salicis
CTAGACAGGCGCGAGAAGACTGGGTTAAGCATGGCAATGATTCATGTCCTCTGCTATGTTTTCTTGCTTCTGTGTGCTAGTTGCCTGGGAATATACGGACGATAAGTAGGGATGATGTTGCTAGATCTTGTTGATGCTGAGGATTCATTGCTGGTTTGCGAGATTGCCGATGGCCAAGGTAAAGTTTCATGCTAAATAGGGAGTCCATGATCTCCGGACATTCGAACTGACTTCTAGCTGGCTCCTAGGCCAATTCATGGTTGGTTTACTTCAATTTTCTGCGAGCTTGCGGCGCTTATTGTATGAAAAAGTGCTCCCGACTCTTTTTCTTGCGCACTTTCCATCTGAGTCTATTAGAAATCCGCTCCTTCCTGTCCGGGGAAAAAAAATCCTTTTTTGGCTTTCTTCAAGAGACTGAAGTGGGTAGCGGTGTCATGGGAAGGCCAGGGTACATGAATGTGCCATTCAAGCTTTGAGCTCCGTTTTATACGTGCTGATTGATGCTCTCGTTGTTACGAGCTAGGTCCTCTCTTCCGTAAGCTCCGGTCATATGAGTGCAACCAAGCTGCAAGTCTGGGAATTGTACTCACGTTTTTATGAGCAATTATGGTTGGGCGTTTAGCCCAGTTGGCAGGTGTGCTGGTTACCACTTTTGCACTCACAGCGGGCCAGCAATTCACACTCGTCAACTTAACATACGGAGGCCAAACTGCTAATTCATCGCATCAAGTTGAAATTGGCAGACAGATCAGCAACATGACTGCGATTCGTAGGGAGTTTGCAGCTTGATCTCGAGTTCAACTAGTCGTGACCTTGAACATGATTCTCATCTCTTGTGTTGGTCTGCCCCTGGCCCCCTGTATGATTCATTCCCCGTCCGTCAAGAGAGACGACTACCAACTTTCGGAATCGTTTACTTCTACTTTTCCGTGGCAGGTATCATTGCTGCGCCGCAGAAGTACTTAGGCGCCGGCAAGATGGCCCGGGAGGGTAGCCCCATCGCGGAACTCAACAGGGATTTCTAAGTGCAGCTGAAGTGCAGATGTAACGTCCTCGCTGATGGGCGAATCATAGCTGACGCACTTTGCCCTTCGCCGCCCCTGGAGACTGCTCCAACATGAAATTGAAAGTTCCACTCCTGTTGGCTGTGATGGAATTCCGTCTTTAATCGCTCTCAAACATGACGCTACCTGGCTGTGCAGCCTGAAAACCTGCTCAACGCTTTTGACGCTCTCGTTCTTTCATTTGACTAACTCAGTTTGTTTGCCGTTGTTGCTCAACTTAGCCTCCTCAAAGTCCAGAACTTTCACTCGAGTTTTCCAGAAGCACATTGCAGTTGTACTTCACAATAATGGATCACTTTTCTGCAAGTCGCCGCGCCAAAGCACTAGTCCAGGACATTGCCAACAAGCATGGCTATCTGGACGACGAGTTTAAGCAAGGTCTCAATCCTGAGCAACGCCGTACGATCGAAGAAGTTTTACTCAGGAAGGATGAGATGATTGGATCGAGTGTAATCACGTGGGTATCCAGCATGTTTCTCCCCTTTGCTTCCATGAGAGAAGAAGACTGACCTTAGGAGATAAGGCTCGCAAAGAACTTGTACTCTAGCAACGCTCGTTTCGTCTTTGAGCTCCTCCAAAACGCCGACGACAATCAGTATAAAAAGGCCAGGGAATCCGGCACTGTACCATTTGTGTCTTACAAGATCTTTTCTGACAAGATCATCCTGGAATGCAATGAGGATGGGTTCAGCTCTGAGAATCTCGAAGCGATTTGCTCTCTCGGTCAAAGCTCCAAGACAGGCGCTCAAGGTTACATAGGAGAGAAGGGCATCGGCTTCAAATCCGTCTTCATGGTAGCCTGGAAGGTGCACATTCAGTCAAATTACTTCTCCTTCACCTTCACACACAAGAAGGGGGACTCGGGTATGGGCATGATATCGCCAGTGTGGGAAGAAACAACTGGGGAGCTGGAGTCGCCAATGACGCGAATCACCCTTCATCTTCACAAAGCCGGCGATGAAGCTGGGAGAATACGCGAATCAATTCGGTCTCAGTTTGAAGAATTCCAAGCAAACATGCTTTTGTTATTCAGAAACATTCGAAAGATACAGGTCGAGTTTTACGACGGCGAGGGACAACAGACATCTTCCGAGACTTACAGCATAGCACAGTCAACTCCGAGTCTTGCGGCGCTGATGAAGATCAAGAAGGTGGGCACAACGACTGAAACAGAGACCAGGCACTTTCGTGTTATACGTCATGCCGCAAAGAACTTGTCCCGAAACGAAAACAGGACTTACTCGGAGTCTGAGGAGGCGTCTCGCACTTACTCCACATCTGTAGTCATCCTCGCGTTCCCCGTGTCGGAGTCATCAGTTCCAATCATTGAGCCTCAAGAGATTTTTGCCTTCCTCCCCGTCAGGCCAGTCGGATTTAACTTTCTGATTCAAGCCGACTTCGTCACAGACGCCAATAGGCAAGACATTCAGACGTTTTCTCTTCGCAATCACGACCTCTTCCGTGCCATCGCCGATGCATTCATTGCTGCCGTAATGCAAATTTTCGATCATTCGTTCTTGCGATACACATGGGTCAAGTATCTGCCACGAGAAGAAACGTTTCCGTCTTCTTCTTTATGGAGTAATTTGGTTTCAAAGATCAAGGAGAAGATCAAGTACGTTCCCGTCTTCTACGATCACAAAGAACTCGGTGGACGATCGCTGAGCGACCTTGTCCGAGCCACTCCTGACCTGGTTGATGAAAATGGGGAGCCCCTATTGGACGACGGCGATGTAGCAGAGATCATTTCGCGACATTACGGCGTCAAAGATCTTGATGTCCTACAAGAATACGGGCTGCAAAGCGCCAGCTATGCACATTTCATGAGATGGCTGAAAGCAGATCTCGCCAACGCGGATTCATCGCGAATGAAGTCTCGACAGACGACCAAGCGTTGGTACAACCAAGTAGCAAAACACATCAATCGCGCTTTCGTCCAAAGAAGCGCTACGTACATCCAACAAATCAAGCAGATGGAACTCCTGCCTTTGAGTGACTTCACTTGGGCCTCTGCATCATCGGGACCAGTCTACTTTCCGACTTTCGAGGGCCTTGAAATTCCCAGCGGCATTGGTCTTAAGCTTCTCTTAAAGAATCAAGTGGATACTCCGCAGAGAACTCTTCTTTTCACGTCTCTAGGCGTACAGACTGCCTCGCTAAACACGATACGACAGGCCATTGCAGATCGATACAAAGATCCCAAAGCCTTGCAGAATTCTTTCTTCAGCGTCCTTTTATCAAGAAGCCACCTTCGATTTCTATACTTTACAGATCATCTGGACAAGGAGTCTTCCATATCATGTAATGACTTTCAGATTTTTGACCAACAGGGGCAACTTCGAAACCCCCTCTTTCAAACAATCTACCTCCCGACTAATGATCCATTCGGCCCTTCAGAGGTATTGAAAAAGACTGCCACCGGACCGAAACTTGGAGATGGCGCCCCTGGTTATGACGCTGTGTTCGTCAATCGTTCCTATTTCTATGGACTCTTTGAAGACGAAGTTGACGAACCTGCTCAGCCGAAAGGCCAGGAAGATTCATGGCGTACCTGGTTTGCCAGAAAGTTTTCGGTTGCAACACACGTGAGCTTTGATGTGCAGGACCTTTCTGTATTGAAGAAGGTACAATACATCCAAACTTACAGGCCAGAAAGATTTATGGAATGCCTTGTCCGATGGTATCAGGCCGAGCACCCGAGAATACTCGGAGCCAAGACCATCAGGGATCTGCGGATGTCGAAGGTTCTGTGCCGAGGCAATCACTTGGAACGCCTGAAGTACACATACTTCCCTGTCCAGAGATTAGAGACACGTGTATCGCATTTTCTAATCGACGATGCCTTCTTCCCCTGGCTTTGGCTTGAGGGGAACGAGGTTCATGAAGAAATCCCATCGAAATGGAAAGAAGTCCTCTCGGAACTCAGTGCCGGCCGACCCAAGAGCGACCTCGACTTTGCTCTGACTATTCTTGAGTATTCCTCCAAGAAGTTCCGGCCCTCTCTGATATCTACGAGCATCGCCAGGTTGTTTGATTTATACAAACACATTCAGACGAAATTCACAGAAAGCACGGACCGAACCGCAGCAGCAGGATTGATACGGTATGTGAAATTCCAGCCTAACATCTGATGGAGACACTGATACTTGCAGACATGTTTTCCGAAATCAGCGGTGCATCTATGTTCCGGTTTCGAAAGGCTCTTGCTTGTGGGCTTTGCCAGACGAATGTGTCTGGGAGGCACCGCAAAAAATGGAAAGCAAGTTTGCTTTGCAAGAGCTCTATCAGCCCTGGCTCAGTGCCAACATTATGGACGGCTTACTTCTTACGCATCTGTTCACAACCGCGCTCGGGATCGGGAATTGCACTTGGCAAATTCTCGCTGAAGAACTGCGCAAACTCAAGGACGTGGGAGTTGAAGACATTGACAGAGTCGGTGCCATTTATCGAGCTTTATTCAAATTGACTCCAAGCAGCGGAGCCATCGATGACGTTGAGATTCGGTATTCTTCTGGGTGGCTTTCCTTTCTCAGATGCCACAGCTAATTTCTTGGTTACTCTAGGACATCATTTGAGAGCGAGGGACTGATCTTCGTCCCATCAGATGATGGGACATCTTGGCACAAAACGTCAGAATGTGTTTGGTCGAGCGCAACCAAATTAAGAGGAAGAGTGTCTCTGACAGACGATTATGAAGATCTAGAAGTGTTTTTCGTCGACCGCTTGGGCGTCAAACCAGTGGATCTCTCAATGGCAATTGATGAGTTGAAGGATGCGGCTTCGGGGGGGTCGGCAGGGTTGACGGAAATCAAGGAATCCATCTGGATTGTCAACTCCTTGCTCTCGTCGGTCTCAACTCCTCCCAGCCCAAAGACTCTGCTAAAGTCTCCAATCTTCCCCATCAAGCGTCCAGACTGGCAGGTTGAGGCCGGAAGTGTGGCCACGGAGTTTTGCATTATCGACCGGGAGCCGCTGGAGTTCTTATTCAAGGACAAGGTGAAACTTCTTGACTTTACGTTGAAGGAGATCGCTCGGCTCCGTCCCTTCATCGAATGGATGCAACTACAAGATCGATACATTTCAAGCTGTGTCAAAGAAATTACCTCTTTCCACGGCGGAACATCCACGTCAACTGCGACGTTGAATCCGCATCGACAGATTCGGAATCGAGCACATGCTCTCCTCAGGTCAGTGCCGTGTTCTCGCTTGCAAATATCTACTGAAATCAAGAATTAGGGTTGCTGCGCAAGTAGGAAGCCCTCGTTGCCAAAGCACAAGAGATACGAATTCGTTCTACGACATCCTGAGGTCAGCGCAGATATTTGAGACAGATGGGATCTCTTCAGATCTCAGCATCTTCCAAGACGGTGTCTCTCATGCCGTTCAGGGTCAAAGAACAACCATACACATTGACGAAGAGAACTCGAGCTTGAAGATCTACCTGCCTCGAGGCAGAGACGACCAGGATTATATGTTTTCCAACATCCTACCTCAAAAGCTTCTGCAATGGATGATGAGACACCCAGTCACACACATTTCCCAGGATGCCACGAGCGGCAGCTTGGATGCGATCAAGAACATATTGCTGGCACCGGTGTTTTTGCTCACCAGGGCTCTGCAAGATAGCGGAATAGCCCAGCTCGACGTTGTAAACCGTGACGAGGTCATGGCACCATCAGCACCCGCAGTCTCTGCTAATCATAGCGAGAACAACACCGGTCCAGTCGACGATGGATCAGACCCATCGGGCTCTAGCGGGTCACAGCCCCTCGAATTCACAGACTCGGGGGACTTGACCGACTCAGAAGTCTCTGCGACTACCATGTCATCCTCGCAGCGGCGTTCCAACGCCTCGCCCCCTAGACTCGTCCAGCGTGTACTGCCGATGCCTTCGCCTGGGGGAATCCAGGATGATACCACCAGCAACACCCGCTACGTTTCTCTCTTGGACAATGTCATTTCCGCAGGGCGCAGAAGACGGGTCAACGGGCTGCCAGTCTGTGGGACGTTCAACATGAGCCAGCTGCAAGACAATCTGCCAGCCTCTCGTGGGGACACAGATTTTGGTTTACGCTCGGCGCCTCAGATCGAAAGGGACTGCAAGATTGGCGCAGCGGGTGAACTATTCGTAAGTGACATTCGTGATTCGTGTGCCAGCGCGTAGCTAACCGTAACAACAACAGGTCTATGAGCTCTTGTCCCATTTGTATGAGGACAACTCTCCTCTGCCGCAGCTGCCTGGCTTCTCAAGAAGCAGCTGGCAGAGCACTATCCGCAAGTACGTGACAGTACATCCAGAGTATGCAAATATGCCGCCATGGAGTGGCCGAGAGACCTCGGATATTGTATATCAGGACACCAGCAACAGGTTAACGGCCCTCTTCATCGACAAGGGCTACCTCCAGGAGCAACCGCGGAGCTTGATTGGTGGTGGTCTCAAGTACTTCATCGAGGTTAAGACAACTACCATGGCGTGCGAGACACCATTCTACATGAGCAAAGCTCAGTATCAAAGAGTGCGTCCCCCAACCCCTTAGTCGTATCGCAATGCACCGTCTTTCCTACTAATAAACTAGGTATGAGAGGCTGACAACTTGCAGATGGGAGATCAAGTCATCACAGAAAACAGCGACACGGTCTACGCCATCTTCAGAGTCTACAACCTCGGACAAGTAAACATGGGTTACAAGGTGTACCTGGATCCAGAGAGATTGAGAAGTTCTGGGCAGTTAAAGTTCACCGCCGAGACTTGGTCTGTTATCCCGGGCTGAGGCTGCGTTGAATTTTGGGGTACTTGGCTTCAACACCGGACGGACTCGAGGGATTTGCCAAACTCTAGTCGAGTTGTTGGTCTACGCAAAACGAATTTGACAACTTGTTGATCTGTATGTACGTTTTGAATGCAACGCAGAGAACTTGAAGTTCAATGTCCAAGAATAGTCGATTCGTGAGGACTGCCCTGTTGCTTTACACCTTTTGTACTTTGAATTACACATCACCCAGTATGTCCGCCAATACGTCCTCGGTACTAACAACCTTTGCAAACTCCCCATCCAGACTAGCCAAATTAACAGCATGCACAGTCTCAGCATCAAATCCACCCTTTTCATAAGTCGCAACCGCATCCCGAACTAATATCACACCGTTCCCATCTACCCCTCCGTCCTCGCCCAGAACCTGAAGGTTGGCCGCCATCCGCACCGTGGTGCTCACGCAGTGATCAGTCGTTAAGCCAACCACGATAAGCTGCCGGATACCGGCGGCCCTCAGCGTCGCCTCGAGTTCGGTACCGATAAAAGCGCTATTAAAGTTCTTCGTAAAGATGGGCTCTGAACCCGAGGCGAGGGGCACTGCGATCGGCGACGGCGCGACGGATGGCGTTGATGATCCTTCGAGGTAGTGTGATGGGTGGAGGGCTGAGGTAGGTGATAGGGAATGATGGTGGACATGAAGTACGAGTACTGGACGACGCTGTTGGGAAGCCGGGCTTGAATCGATGGTGTTGTTGTATTTGCGTACAGTTGCGAGAAGTTTCTCAACGTTGGATTCGAATGTCGGCGTGCTGCGTGACGACCCCCAGTAGGTAGGATGCTTAAAGCCCGCTTGGATATCAATCAGGACGAGCGCCGTTGGCGTGCTGGATGCGTGATGCATGGTGACGGACAAGCTTCGACAGCCGTTGGGAATCTCCTTAAGTTATTATCTGTCATCAATGATTCTATTACTCGAATAACACCGATGAGCGGTGGGGTTAATTAAGTACTTGCTATTTACCGCGCTTACATATCAAGACAACGGACGCCCTTATTATCAATTCGGTTAGTCATTAAAAGGGCGTTCAATGGACCCCCACCCGTCTCGCTGGGAGTCCCAGCCCCGTCTTTGGCATTGATTTGTATTACTCAAGAGACAAGCGTGGAAGAAACAAGTGCAGCCACAGGTCAGAGTGGCCTACGGCATGTGTGTCATTAGAAGCAATTATTGCGAATTCTAAGCAGAAAGCCAATCCATATCCCAATACTGAACAGCATTGGTGAAAAGACATGCGGGGTAGAGCGAACCGTATGTTGCTCCGAATTCATTTCCACTATAATACCCGCCAATCCAAAAATTTCGGCCAGATTTGGAGAACAGGTAAAAATGAATTAGGACGTATTTATAAACGCCATTCAGCGCTCGATAGAATTTGTGTAGAATGTCAAAAACGCAGTTTGCACAAAAGAAAGCATCGGTCCCGTGAAGGAACTACGCTTACGTGCCTCGTGGCGGAATCGAACCGCCGATCTTCTCATGTCACTAATACTAGTGAGACGCTATACCACTTAGCCAACAAGGCGATGTTCTTCAAGCGCTGGCAACGAACTGAAGGACTGCTGTAGCGGATCCTCCCCACCAGTCCACAACCCCCACTATGCGAGTGCAGAGAGCCAAACTCCACACCGAAGGGATGCAGTTCTCGAGACGCCAAAGACTTATCCTTCCCCTCAAGGTGGCTCTCCAAATCCTGGCCTGGGACATGGAACACCGGAAGCGTCTGGTCAGAGGAAATTCAACAGTCAAATGTCTCAGAGCCGGGACGAGGTAGTCTCTCAGCAGGGCCGGCCCAATATCTTTTGAGAAATCTGTTGAATCAAGGACCGATGCAGGCTGCTTCTTTGCCTGCTCCGTAACACCGCGAACCACAACTCATCAAAGCATCGCAAATTGCTCCGCCTACAGAGACTCCACCGAGAGCCAGTCACACGAGCCCAAGATTTCAAGCAAGTCCGTCATAGAAGTATACTTTGTATTCGCTGATAATATCAGTCACCCATGCTGAATGGTAGGTGAGTGGGGAGCCAACTCCAACAAACAACCGTCAAGTAGTAGCCTCGCCCAAAAGTTCCGTCTATTCGCTCAAGTAGCCCAAGGTTGTAACAATCAGGTAGGCAAGCTCAGCCCAAAGAAGAATCGAAGTTCAAACGGTTGTGGTATCTAAAGCGCACTTATTCCCCTTTCCCGAAGCACTTCATGCGTTCTCGGGCTTGGGGACATTGGGCGCATCCTCAGCAACCTCCGCTGACGGGTGCTTCTTGCCCTTCTTCTTGGACTCTTTATCCTTCTTGATGGCTGCCTCGGCGACGAGCTGCTCGAAGACGAGGTAGTCCCCTTCCTCCTCGGGGGATCTCGCGGCCTGGAACAACACGTTAGTACTATGAACAGAACGGCAACTCTAGAGAGCAGCATTACCTTGGAGAAGATCTCAGCGATGATGACCAGCGCCTCAGCGCGCTCAAGTCTCTTGGCCAGGGGAACCTTCTTGTCGTTCAGGACAGAGTCGCACACCTCACGCAGCACACTCTGGATCTCGAACTTGGAGCCGCGCCATGCGGCAGTGAGGATCTTGCCTGTGACGCGGCGCTCGTACTCAGCCTTGCGATCCTCGGACCACTCCTCGCCGCCCTTCTCCTCCATGCGCGCCATTTCCTCAATGGTCTGCTGTGCGTCGATGGCGGAGCTGATGGTGTTCCAAGTCTCCTTCACGATCGTGCCCTTGTCCTTGACTCGGCTGAAGAAACCGCCAATGCCCAGGAACTTTTGACTCTTCAGTAAGCCGGTGGCCTTGGCCAAATACGTCTGGCCGATGGCGTGGAGGATATCCAAACCAAAAGACTCCATCTTCATGTTCTCCATCTCGAGACGAGTCTTCTCTTGGAAAGACTTGGTGACGTCAGGGCCCTTGTCGGTCTCGGTCCACACGCTTATTCTGTCGAGGAGCTTGCTGGCAAGGGTGTCGACACGCTCCTGGCGGACGCGGGCGCGCTCCTTGTCGTAGGCGGCGAGCTGATCGCGCTGCTCCTTGGTCAAGCTGCCCTTCTTCTTCTCTTTCTTCCGCAGCGACTCCTCCGACTCTGGCTGGCCTGCGACTTCTTCCGAGGGCCTGTCCATAAGCGCAGGCCGGAGAGGGATCTGAGTGCGCTTTGCGGTACCAGAGGTACCGGACGGGCTCGGTGACGGTGTTCTAGCCTCGGAGGCAGCATATGCTGGAGGCGGCGCGTCGGCTGTGCCGGTAGCGGCAGGTTCAGGTGCCTTGTGAGCCTCCTTCTCATCTTCGACGACAACAGTTGGCGGGGGAGCAGCTGCGCCGGCGGCGGGGGCGGCGCCAGGCTTGTCTGCTTCTCCAGAGGCCTTCATGCTCTCCTTCGTGGCCTCCTCGGTACCGGGGAACTCGCCGTCGGCACCCTCGGCACCCTCTTCGCCCTCCTGCATGGTGATATCCATCGTAGCCGTCAGATCCTTCATCAGACTAATCTCACCGATCCAGTCGACGAAGGCATCGCCGCCAAAGATGGAGCTGAAGAACTCGGCCGGGTCGGCAAAGCCCTCAGAAGGCTTCGCGCTATCCTTTCCATACTTGTCGTAGGCTGCTCGAAGGTCTTTGTCGGAGAGGACTTGGTAGGCTTCGCCAATCTCTTGGAACTTTTCGTGGGCAGAGGGGTCGTTGGGGTTCTTGTCTGGAAGGGTCAAGTCAGCTTCCGTCACGCCGTAGAGAGCAGCGAAAAATCAAGACGAGTAGGTCTGCGCGGGGGATTTTTGCATACCTGGGTGGTGAATGATGGCAAGCTTTCGGTAAGCCTTCTTGATCTCGACGTCTGTGGCGGTGGGCTGGACACCGAGAGTGTCGTAGTATGCGGTATCGACGACCATGGTCGCAAGTAATGAGGGGTATTAGGTAGAAGGAAATCTAGGTATTGAAAACGGCGCAGGTATTTTCTTGGCCGGTAAATAAGAGGAAAAGGTTGAATGAGGGAGTAAAAGGTCCTCTGCAGGAAAGATCGCGGGGTGTTGAGGGTAGGGATGGACCTGCGAATCGTGATTCAAGCGAGAATCACAAGGAATCGGACGTAACGGCGGTGGTCGAGCTGGGCGGTGCCACACCAACAGATGACCTAACTGCAAGATGCCCGCGCTGATTATTTTTGGGTGGATTTACGTTTTCGCGGTGCCCCGCCAGATTACGTCGTTGGGCGAGACCTGTGGGCGGTGGGCGGTCGCCAGTATGGTCACTGTGGTAGGTGGGTTTCAGTGAGCATTGTGGTAACTTTTTGGTGAGTACGGATACAGGTAACCATGCACTGCCATGTAACTGCCAAGCTGAATTACGGTGCCTACCTCTGAGCCTTACGGCTGGTAACTTGCCTCCACTGGCTGCTAGCAAGGTGCCATTCTCCCTCCCGGCCTTCCATAGGACGCATGGACGATGGCGATATCCACTGCGGCCTTGGAGATTACGTGGACAGGGACCTGCTGGCAGGGATGACGTTGCACGGTCCAGCCCATCTGCCACTCTCTGCCTTTGCATCACAAAGAGTTGGCATTTCAAGATACAAATTCAAACTTAGCTCAAGACAGTGATATTCGGAGGTTCTTTGGAAGCTCAGATGGAGCAAGCGCGTGGCTGGTATCAGGCTGGGATCACAGTCTCTACCGCCTCACTTATCATATCGCGACCGCTGTATCTGTAGCTCATGGCTGCATCGCGACATTTCCAGGCCTCCAAAGTGAACGGCAACAGTTGGCGATCCGCTTCACAAGCTTTCAGAGCTCAAGTCAACCGGACAACGCCGAGATGACTCTTCTCCACCCCGGCTGCACCGATTCTCACGCAAAGGACACCGTTCAACCTTCCGTGCCTGATAGTAGCCTGATGGAGTCTGGAATTATGCCATGTTCACTGCATCAATCCAGACACTTTCAGCGTTTCAAACTGCAATTTTCCTAGTTCATTCCAGTCTCTATATCTTGCCAGAGCAGCCAGGTTCCCATATGCGCCAAATCCGGTTTTCTTTTTTATTCTCTATTTACACAACACCGTTGGCCTTCATGCGCTCGAAGCATCCCCGGTAAGCATCGTGAACCTCGGGCACCGTGTAGTTATACTCCTTAAGCTTCTTCTCCAACTTGGTGGTGTCGAGCTTGCAGTTGCTGCGGCCGGCCTTGATGACCTTGGCCTGCTCCTCGAGCGAGAAGTTCTTCCATGTGAAGTCGGGGCGGACAATCTCCTTGAAGAGGGAGAGCACCTCGTTGTGGGAAATGGCTCCAGGGTTGGTGAAATTGTAGATACCCGTGTCCTTGTGCTCCGCCATGAGGATGGAGGCCGGGAGGAGGTCGGTAAGGATGGTGTTGGAGTTGGGGATATCAACGACACGGTCGTACTTGGCAATCTTAGTAACAAAGTTGCGGGAGTGGAGGTCGTCGCTGACGGGCATGCGGAGACGGAGGATGAGGCAGTTCTTGTAGTGCTTCATGATCTGCGGAATATTCAATGAGCAAATGGTTCATCTGCCAGTATATTGTGGATTGTAACGTACCTCCTCAACGTGGCCCTTGGTGTCCGAGTAGAAGCTGCCCTTAAAGTTGGCAGGGTCCGTCTCGAGGTAGCCGGCACCGCCAATGGGGTGGGCATCATCGTACTGGTAGATGCAGCCAGTGGCGAAGACGGTGCAATGGATGCCCTTGAGGAAGCAGGCGTCGGTGAGGTTCAGGGTGCCAATAACGTTGGATCGCATCGTCGCCTCCTTGTTGTCCTCACACCAGTCGACATTGGGGCGACCGGTGCAGCCAGCGCAGTTGAGGACGTGGGTAGGCTTGACCTTCTCGAGCTCGGCGAGAACGCCCTCACGGTTCTCCATGCGGACGGTGGTGGTGTAGACTTCCTTGCCCTGTCCCTCGAGGAGGGCCTTGAGGTGGTTCGCGACCCAACCCTCGCCACCCCAGATGAGGAACTTGTTCGCGGAGTGTCCGTTGGCAGCCATTGTGGATGATGGATTTGCTGTTCGTCCCGTTGGGATTATAGTTTGGATTGTCGGAGGGCTGTCGGAGAGGGATCGGTCGGGATTTTGTCAGGATTCGACTCGCTGCCGGGATGGTGTAAGTTGACCGAGTCGGGTGGGATGTCGATTCGGACTTCTTATATGCTTGAGTCTGGCAAGGGAGAAAGACAGCTGGGAGGGTGAGGAAAGAAGAAAAGGACAAATTGAGTAATTTGTAAGACAAAGCCACTCGAACAGCAGGGAAAGGGGAGAAAGAGTATGAGACGGATTATTTATCTGGGGTAAGCGTGGCAGGTACGAGGCCAGGGAGAGGAGGAGGGGAGAACATAAAGTTTGGGTTCAGGTACGAGTCGTACTATCTGCCAATCTGCCACTCTGCCCTTTCAGCTGTGCGGTCTCGACCCTCTTGACCCTCCCGTGTTCCGGTATGCTGGTCTGTCTAGATACCTCCCGCTACTGCATAGCAGCAGTAGTAGAAGCAGCACAGCCGGCAATAATTAGCAGCGACTTACATTGGACAGATGGTGTGTTCAATGTTGTTCCCACCCCCACCTTCGGGAGGTACCGCGGTCAAAGGTGCGACCCCGTAGCGAAACTTACGTACCTCGAGTACGAAGCTTACCAGGAGCTACGTTCCATGTTGATAGCTGCTGTTATCGGAGAGAGTAGTGGACAGCTATTTCCGTCCTGGCGTCCCCTAGCTTTGTCATGAGCCTGGTGAAGTGGACTCCGTGGAGGATAGTTACCAGTAGCGGCAGGAAATGATTAAGCAGGCCAGGAAAAAGCCATGATGTTAGCAAGAGACAAAAGGAAAAAGTAGCTACTTGGATACGTGGTGACGCGGCAGCTCCAAAACAAGTATCGCAGAAGTGATGCGGCCTAGAATGAAGGAGGCTAGATGGATGGAAAGCCTCCTAAGGGAGGTGCAGGCAGTGAGACATTGCCGTCCGATGGCTCACCGCATTATGCTCCCTTGCAGGTAATGGCGGTGGTGGTGGCAATGGCGGGCGGCGGCATACCAGCGAGGGTCGAGTGCCGCGTCGGCCGTGGTGGAGACCAAAGGCCCGGAGCCGCAAAGAAACATCCATCTCGGAAATCCTCAAGGGTCTTGGTCATGTGTTGCTGCGATGCCACCGTGGGATATCCAAAGGATCAGACGACGGGATGAGTTGCGCGCTGTTCGGATAGTCGGGCCATGAAGGGGGAGGCTGAGCCATGAGAACAATTGGACTGCTGCCGTGTCGGGGGGCTGACATGCGTGGAATTGCTGCTGCTCTCCACCCACACCTCGATTGGCGTATGCAGCAGAGTCGATACATCTGTTGTCGCCCTTCTTTCTTTCGCGGTGTGAAGAAGAGGAACAGCAGCAGCAGCAGGAGAAGTGCGACGAAGATGCCAAGAGAAAATGTCGCTAAATGAAAGTCATGTGAGTTGGTGTTGGTTGCTAACCAGACGAGAAAGAAACGACGGACACTTCATTCGAAAAAGGCAGGAAGGCAGACCCTGAAATAACGAATTCCTTCCATTCCCAGCATGGAAGGAACCGCCATCCGTGCCCCGCACCTGCTGAGAAGCAAACGACCGGAAGGCAGGGACCTGCCCCGCCGTCACCTGCTACTTGCCAATCAGATCTAGTCCTCTATCTCATTGGTTCGCTTAGCTTTTAGCCGAACTGGTTGTGCCAGTGCGTTCCTGACGCCAATTTCAGTGACTGCTTTGGGTGACGTTCAGCGGATAAGCTGCCATGCACAGGCGGGTACCACTGTATGACGGCGCTGTCTCCCACCGGCTGGCTGTCAGTAGACCACCCAACAGCGCTGGGGCCAAGCCCGAGATGCCCTAGAAGGCTTACCTAAGTGCCACTGTACCCTGAAATGAGGTGAGTGTGACGGGAAAACGGTCCCCGGGGTGCATTTTGCATGGCAATTTGGAGAAAAGGAGCTGGGGTCAGCTGTACCTAGGTCCTTTCCCCCCGTTTTGGCGCCTTCCAGCCGGGTGAATTGATTTGGTTACTTTTTTGGCCTTTTGATTTGATGACAGCGGAGAACTTCTTTCCCTCCTATTCTTCCGCGGTCTTGTTGTTGAATCCCCGTTTGCCGTTCATCCAAGTTCAATAAACCAGTTGCTTATCAAATCTTCTTCACGCAACAGCCCGTGTCCTCCTTGCTATAAAACGCACGCGAAGTTAAGGTCATTGATTGGAACGTGAACAGAAAAGAAGAAGCTGAGACCACCTGCCAACGACTGCGCGCGCAAACCTTCAATTCGCAGCTCACGAAGAACCCGCACACTGCCAGTCAACTCCACGACCTGTATACGGGGACTGACATAGCCTTGACGCCTCCCCTACGAGACTTGACTTCATTTTGTCATTGGCGTCTCCTTGAGCCTCTGCGCTACTATCCGAATTCGCCCTTCAGCCTACCGTTCCCTGCGACAACTGACCGCCATCATGGGTGTCGTCTACTACCTCCTGCACCCGAACCAGCTTCGCTCCATCATTCAATGGTATGCTGCTTGACCTTCCCTCACCTGACATGCGCGCGCAGTGTGCCGCTGCTCCTGTATGGCACGCCTGCTCACACACTTCTAGGAAGGTCTGGCACGACCCCGTCCACCACCGCGATCCCTCCAAGGAAGACCCTACGCTGAAGTCATGCTTCGAATTCCTCAACAAGACGAGCCGCAGCTTCTCCGCCGTCATCCAGGAGCTCAACCCCGAACTCCTGGTTCCCGTCTGCCTGTTCTACCTTGTGCTGCGCGGCCTCGACACCATCGAAGATGATATGACACTGGATATCAAGGAGAAGGAGCCTCTGCTGCGCCAGTTTGACAAGTACATGGAGACGGACGGTTGGACGTTCAGCAAGAACGGACCCAACGAGAAGGACCGCGAGCTTCTGGTGCACTTTGACGATGTCGTAACCGAGCTGAAGAAGATCAAGAAGCCCTACTACGAGATTATCAAGGATATCACGATCAAGATGGGCAACGGTATGGCTGACTACGCTCTCAATGCCGAGCACAACGAGAACGGCGTTGCGACTATCAAGGAGTACGAGCTTTACTGCCACTACGTTGCCGGCCTTGTCGGTGACGGCCTGACCCGCCTCTTCGTCGAGGGCAACATGGCCAACCCCAAGCTTCTCGAGCGCCCCGCGCTCACCGAGTCCATGGGACAGTTTCTCCAAAAGACCAACATCATTCGCGACGTCCACGAGGACTACCTCGACAAGCGCCGCTTCTGGCCCAAAGAGATCTGGAGCAAGCACGTTGACACCTGGGACGATCTCTTCAAGCCCGAGAACCTGCCCAAGGCTCTCGAGTGCAGCTCCGAGATGGTGCTCAATGCCCTCAAGCACACCGAGGAGTGCTTGTTCTACATGGCTGGCATCAAGGATCAGAGTGTCTTCAACTTCGTCGCCATCCCCCAGAGCATGGCCATTGCGACGCTGGAGCTTGTCTTCCGTAACCCTGCCATCTTCAACAGCCACATTAAGATCACCAAGGGTGACGCATGCTACCTCATGACCAAGTCAACACAGAACCTCCAAATAGTGTGCGAGGTTTTCAGGGACTACACCCGTCGGATACACAAGAAGAACGACCCGCGCGATCCCAACTACGTGCAGATCAGCGTGCAATGCGGCAAGGTATGTGGTGGTGTTTCTTTGTTGTCTGAAGACACATTTGTCTCGCGTCTAAAGTCAATTGCTAACCGTTGTCCACCCTCCAGATTGAGCAATTCATCGACTCTCTGTTCCCGAGACAGGACCCCAAGCAGCTCGGAGAAGCGGCGAAACCAAAAGAGCGGGGCCAGCCGGGTATGGATGCAGGCGAAGCCTTCGTATTGGGCGGCATGGTTCTTTTGACCCTCTTTTTCGTATCTGGTCTTATGGTGAGTAGCTCTGAAATTTTCTTCTTCATTTCCCTTCTTTCTCTTTCAACATCAACATCCACCTTCTGGCTTACCCTTTCTACCCTCAACTCTCAACTAATCACCACCCTCAGATTGGAACTGCCTGGTTCTTTGGCGCACGCTTCGACTCGCTGTGGAAGACAGACAGCATTTACTGGCCTGGAAGCGAGACCGGCGCGGCGACGCCGATTGAGCACAAGGAGCTGTAACTTTACCAGACAGACGAGAACAAAAGCTGTTCTTTGACTGCTACGCTGCATCTGACTGTTGACGGTACATATTGACGAGGAGTTTTCGGTTGCTCGCCGCCGGCATGGCTACGAAATATTGAGGAGCCCATACTAATCTTGCTAATACACACCATCCTCGCGATGGGTTTTTCGCGACGCATCTTGTCGTCATGCTGCTTTCATGGCGATCTTTCGTTCGACGGAATCCCAACGTGATACTTCCTCTACAAACCTCTCAAACCAAGCACGGATGTCAAATTGCAATTCAGTCCTACCGCAAGGTGGTGATGACTGTAGTTGTGCCGAAGAAGTGCTGATATCAAAACCCACCGGCAAAGACCCCGTCCATCACGCGTCGGGTACGGGGCGGGCGTTTCTTCCAATGTTCTCGGGACGCGCTCTTCTGCTCCGGCTTGCAAACATTTCTTCACCGTATTCCACTGTTATATGTGTCTCATTTCGTGCGACGGCCTCTTTAGTAGCCATAAGGCTATGTCAAGAGGAAGCCTTTTCACCCTCGTCTGATCTTCGGGTCTATGGCGATGAGATGAAATGCGCTGTCATGGCTTCATGTAGATGAGCCTGTCGCCAAGGTTGACATGGTTTTTCTCTTGTGTCTTCCCCGGATTTCCGATACGCGAGGAAAGTCCTGAGAAGAGCCAAGATGACGCTGAACGAAATCAAATCATCTTGTGTCTAGGGAACCGTTGTAATTAGAATTAATAATCCAGGCTATCGTCCCAAAGGCACCTTGACTCAGCGAATCGATCATCAGCGCTATGCAGAGAGCACTTGGCCTGCTTGACTTGGCTTCTATCGAACGTGGACTTGCAAGTCGCATATAATCAGATGAAGCATGCGGCGCCGCGGTGCTTCTATATGTACCTCATCCATTTGAACCCATTAAGTCTCCCATGCTTGTCAGGTTGCTCTTGTGGTCTGCTATCGTTTTGCAGGCCCGCCACCGAATTCTTCATCTGATGTTACTCGTGTCCGTTGCAGGAGACAGTGCGCGTGTTGCAAGCGAGGTGCTGAGATCTCGTCAGACAAGTCAGTGAAGGCAAGATGCGGCTCTTGGAAGACTTCTCGGCGTTTATGCGCAGGGCCGAACCCGGGTTTCTATAGCTATGTACGAAGTACTGCACACAGTCTTTTTTTGCCTCTTTTTACCGTTTCGCCTCTTCCCCGACACCTGAGTCAAGTCTGGGGGGATTCATGAAACGTGGGAGTCCAGCTTCAGCCTTTCCAGCTCAGAGTTGTGACCAGCCCTTTCTCTCGGCTCGGGTCAGAGACAACAGGCCGGAAACCACGAAACCACGTGAGTTGCGCGCAACCTTGGCACTACATAGATATCCCTTCCCCGTTCCCTCTCTGTCTCTCTCTCTCTCATCCGCTGCGCGCGGGTGGCGTGTGGCGGGGCACGGCGCGCGCGAGGACGGGAATCCTAAGCTGGCCTGGCCGTTGCTGGTTCCCTCCCCTCGTTTGACGCCAAGACTTGAGATCTGCCGTTTTACATACCAGTGCCAGCGCCAGATTGAATGGGGACGTTCAGGGGGAAGAAGGAAGACCGTTGGAGACGAGGCCAGGGACCTTCTTCTTCTCTTGCTGAATCATGCTTCAGCCAAGTCCTGGGCTGACTTGGTTTGTTGTATTCCAGGCTCTTGGTCACTTTTTTGCAGTCATGATGTGGGGTATTGTTGCACACCTCGGTCCGGCCAAGATGTCTGTATATATTCTGGTAGTTGTCAATACTATAGCTTTAGATGCCTGTTCTTGGCTTGTATTCCTTGTGTTTGTGAGAGCGGTCGATCACCAAGCAAACGCACCGAGGTGGTCTTCAGGTTTCGAAGAATGGATTTCAGCATTTCTTGCCGTTCTCTCTCTCTCGTTCTCGTATTTGACTTTCCCCAGCTCATCGGATCTTCCATATCCTCATTATGTCCTACACGTCCCCGAAACGTATCCCCGAAACGTGACCGTAGGGTAGACAATCGTATTCAGGTGGCCAAGTAGGAAAAACAGTCTCTTTGCTAATTCTGTTTCCCTCACCTTCCCCCCTTCGGACGTCGGACCCAAGCAAGGACGCATCTCTAATCCTGCTTCCCATGCGTATGTGTTGGATATGAGACGATTCTGCGTTGCGTTGTTGATGGTCGGTCCTTTTCAGCTGACCACATGCTTTTGCCTCGCATCTCACCTCATTCCCACGGTCATCAGCGAAGAGCGTGTGTGTGAATAGTATATTCTGTCGCAACTCGCACCTCCATTCCATCCAATCTTCACCATCCTCGCCAACTCTATTCGGTCTCCAACACCCAAAAATAAGGTTAAGAAGGAAAAGTCCATGGAACCTAGTTTCGGAACCCGTCATCCGCGCAGATGCCAACGCACCATCTTTGCTGACCGGAAGCCACATAAACAGGCGGAAGGAAAGACATCATACCGTCTAATAATGTGCGACATTCAACCTTCCTCCCCCCTTCCATCATGGATGACTTTTCCAAACGGGGCCCTCGGATAACGGATAACGGCACGCAATGAAGCAAGCACCTTGGTTTCTACCTAGTAGGTAGAGAGGAAACAACATAGAGTCAAATGTGAGAGAGAGAGCACTACGCCAAGTTCATCCCATCCTTCGTATACCTTAATCTCCAAAACACCACGACAATTCACGCCCAAGTTTCTTGTCCGGCCTCCCCAGGTAATCCCATCCTTTCCCTTCCTTCACCCCACCCATCGGGGAGTTACGGATACACCTTCCCTTCTACTTTTACCCAAATGTCCGAAATCTGTCATGGCGTCATTCGCGTTTTGGGTTTACCACCGGTCTTTTGTGTCGCGAAGAGCAGGCCGAACAACACACTATCCACGCCATTCATGAGCAGAAGCCTATTACCGTTGAGTTTGCCTTCGTTAGGAAGGAACAGGCAACGTAGGTGTTGTTTCCGTATATAGAATTGGGGACAATAAAAGATTACCACCTAAAATCGTGCCATCTGGTAGGTCGCGCAGATTAGGTTTCCCACTGTTGGCGTGTAGACTGATGAAGTAAGTATACCACTCACTGCCAACACATCTTCATTTCGGCGTCAGCTGGATGGTGTATACCTCCTAAAAACAAAAAAAAAAGACAGGTGACATAATCAAGTCGGCAAGGCTGAGGTCACGCAGTCATTGAACAGACCCAGGTGGTATTGTCAAGGCCAGCAGAGGACATCATCATCCGACATTTTAATGGATGTATTTCTGAGCGCAAGGCAGCGTCATGTCACATGGCAAAGGAAGAGTGATTGTAGTTGAACTTGAAGTGAATAGTCCGTAGCTGTCTGCCCTCATTACCGAGATCTCATTTCAAGAATCTCTGTCTTTAAATACAATGTGGGTTTTTGCTTCAGAGGAAACTAAAAAAAAATATTCAAGAAAACCAGGGTTAGAGAATAAATAAGAAGGAAAAGAGTTGAAAACCCAAGACAGAATGAATTTTCGAGTCCTGATGAAGTGATACGAGGGAACCAGCCCGTCGAGGGTCTTTTTACTCTTTTGGGGGTGTCTTTTTTCTTTGTTGAACCTGTTTGTTTTCCTTGAAATGCGGGTCTGAAGGCCCTCCTCTGTCTTGCTTTGTCTTCTCTCTCTCTCTTTTTACATACAATTGAAACCATCCGACAGACACCCGGAAACCCCAGGTATCCCATCTTGGATGGTGAAGGCTTGTGCTTTGCTTGCTTGTTGCTTGCTGATCCAGGCCGCGCGCCAATGCAGTGATGTATGCGAATGACTGGGTATCCTCTAAAATGCCGTGAATTTGTCTTCATCCCCCCCTTGGATATAAAACACATGGGGGAGAATCACTTATTAAACCAAGGAAAACGTGTCGAAAAAAGCCAACGTGACGCCATCATGCCTTTGAGGTTTCCAATGAAAGAAACGCTAAAAGAATCCCAACTCAACTCACGTGGAGTCCTTTGGGAGCACTAACAACATGGCAGAGCTTCTAGAGCTGTCCGTTGTTGGCAATCAAGTTGGTGGTACCAGCAGTGTTGCGCTGGACGGAGGCACCAGAGGCCTCAGCGAGAGCGAGCATGCGGTCGGTGACAGCCTTGACGGTGTTGAGGCCCTCAAGACCCATCAGGTAGGCGGCAAGGCCAGCAACGTGGGGGGAGGCCATGGAGGTACCGGACAGGGTGTTGGTGGCAGTGTCGGAGGTGATGCCAACAGAGAGAATGTTGACACCGGGGGCGAAAATGTCGACAACAGTGCCGAAGTTGGAGAAGGAAGCCTTGCGGTCGTTGCGAGCGTCAATAGCACCAACGGTGATGGCGTTGGCAGCAGAAGCGGGCGAGGTGTTGGCAGCATCCTGGTTCTCGTTTCCGGCAGCGACGACGGGGACGATGCCAGCGTTGTTAAGAGCCTGGATAGCGCGGTTGACAGCAGCGGAAGCAGAGCCACCAAGAGACATGTTCATGACAGCCTTGCCAGTGAGGTTCTTCTTGGCGACGTCGTCAATGACTTTTGGTGATGTTAGTTTCGGAAATTTGCATAGGTTAAACTGTGGGGCTTCTGAAACTTACCGAACTGCATGCCATCGAGAACACCAGAGTTGGAGCCAGCACCATCGCCATCAAGAACCTTGACGCCAACGAGGTTGACGTTCTTGGCAACACCGAAAGTCTGACCACCAATGGTACCAGCGACGTGGGAGCCGTGTCCGTTCTCATCAGTGTCCTACGATTCTCATTAGCCTCCCATATCACTCACTCACTCTCAAGCTGACTCCCAGTACTTACAACGCTGTTGATGAAGTTGGCACCAAAGGTGGCGCGGCCCTGGAACTCGGAGTGGGTGGTAAGGATACCGGTGTCGACGATGTAAGCGGTAATACCGTCACCTCCTGTCTGGTCAAAGACGTAGCCAGCCTCACCGGCAGCGGCGTGAGACATGCGGACGAGGCCGGGGGGGGCGTTCGTCTGGGAGACAGTGGCGGAAATCTGGACCTTGGCATCCTGCTCGACGTAGGCGACCTCATCAGCGTTCATGACGCTCATGATCATGGAGTCATCGGCCTCCATGACAGTGGCGCGCCACGCGTTCATCTTGAAGTTGCGAGTAGAGGTGCTCAGGGAGCGGCCGTCGAGGGAGCGCTTGCCGATGTTGCGCTTCTTGATGGAGGCGGCGAAGGAGGACATCTTGGAGGTAATGGCATCATCGTCGAAGGTGTTGTTGTAGACAACAATGTACTTGTTGGGAATCAGGTTGGCGGCGTTGAGGTTAGAAATGGGAACGCCCATGAAGGAGCCAGATTCGTTGGTGGAGGCGCTGTTGCTGAGGCCGAAGGGAGCGGCGAGAGCGGCGGGCAGCACGGCTGCGATGAGGGCGGTAGCACGAACCATGTTGGGTGGTTAGTTCGAGCGGGTGGGTTTGTATGTAGATACGGTGAGGTTGTTGATATTTAAATAATGAGGGGATACGGGAGAGAACTAGCTCGTCGTCGTCGAGAGGTCGTAAAAAAAAAAAAGAGATGTATTTGTTGAAAGAAGAAAAAGAGCCGAGACCGCTGGTCTATTTTTTTTTTTTTTTAGTTTGTGGCGGTGGTTGACGAGGAAAGAACGAGGTCTTGTCGTCGAGGTTGGGAGGTCGGCACGGAAGGTGCGAGCGAGAGAGTGACTCGATGAGGTTGGGAAGGCGCGAATGAGTGCGAGCGAGAAATGCTGAGAAAGAGCAACCAAGAAGGATTCGGATACCAGTCACGACACAAAGCCCTTGTTTACTTTCTCAAATCTTTTCAAATGCGATAAAAAGCTGCCGTTACCAAGTTGAAACAAGGTGTAATAAAAGAGTAGTCGAAGAAGCGGAAAGAGGAGGCGGGAGTTTGTTTGGTATTTAGCTAACCGGCCACACGGAGGAACGTGAGGATTAGGATAGACTAAAGAAGAGATTTATGGAGGATGGGAAAGAATAGAGAGAGAGACGGAGCAAGAAGAAGTAAGAGACGGAAAGCCAAGCACAGCTGGGCAAGATGGAGAGGTTGTGGACAGTAACTTAAGTATAACGACGGACGATGAAAAAAGAAGGGGACGGGAGGACCAGAGACTACTAGGACTAGGTAAGGTGGTAGGAGTAGGGGGATACAAGGAGGGAAGATGACCGGGGGGTGTCAGCGGTACATCAAATAAGGTACCTTACTCTCAGAACATACAGAGCATTCGTACCTTGTAACCGTACGCAGTAGTGCATCCTGTCCCTGGCCCAGGTATGTGTCTCCATGTGTGGTGCTTGCTTGGTGTGCTTTGGTGCTCGACCTTGACCTTGACCTTGACCTGGGGGGCCCTGAGGTGTGGTCTTTGGGTCCTGGAGGGGTGTGTGATGTGTGTGAGTGGACCATGCGTGGATGTATGGATGGATGCTGCAGCGAGAGACATGACAAGGACAAGAGAACGAACGACGGACGAGGTACCGGCCCCGAGGTGTATGTTTTTGGTAGCGAGAGTACAATACGTTATTCTCTATGTATGCTGTCTCACTGCCTCATTGCAGGATCAGGTATTCATGGAGCGTGAGGGGAGAGAAAAGATGCAGAGACAGGCCGAGACTGAAGCCAGACGGGGAGTGAGAGACTGTGCTCAGAGCAGGCACAAGTGAATAACGTCAATGTACTCCGTATGGATAGAGCATCTCGAATTTTGCACAAAAAAGTGGACGGGCCCTCTAGGCTCTGGGCAACATCTGCGGCAGAACAAGGAGTGGAAGCCGAGAAAGGGACGAGAAAAGACGGTACGATTAGACGACGACCAGTCTGTAGCAACCAGTGTAGAAATTGGGAGAGGCGACGGGGGAGAAATGGTGACGGACGGGGAAGACGGGGGGTGAGTAAGGAGGGAGAAAAGGTACGTATCGATGAGGTGAGGTGAGGTGGGCTGGACCTGGGCCTGGGACCTGGCGACTCTGCCCAGCGCCCAGCGCCCAGCGGTACTGCGACTGCGAGCCTGCGACTGCGAGCCTGCGCGTGTGTCTGAGGAAAGGGGATACGTACCGAACATTCGTGCTCCGAGGGCTTGGCTCCCATTTGGGTTGATGCAAAAGCCGCGATTTGCAATATCGGTGCTGGTGCCACGCCGCCAGCCTGTGCATGGCATTACACTACAGAGTACTTGAGCATGGGGGGAGGCAAGTTGGCAGCATGGCGTGGCGGCAGTTTGGCATTGTGCACACTCTGTGGCAGACAGCCGACTCCTGCTTCTTTGACGACTCCGTTTCCGTATCACCACTGCTGCGAGGTAACCCTCATCATCCGTATGCCAGAGAGTTGAACATCCTTCCTCCGTACGGAGTACTGAAGAGGGAAAAGGAAGAACCATCTCGCAGTCAGGAGGTTCAGACTGGTTACCCACACATTTTACTCTCGGGAGGAAAGCCCCCAGGGCCATTCTTGGCACTAGTCTCAATCAAGGCTTGTGCTTCACCTTTTTCTGGTCGTCGGAAGGGATGACGACCGGGGTGGGTGCTGGTGGAGAAGGGCGACTGACTGATGCTTCTCCCCGAAAGGTACGAAAGATGGGCCATGTGTTGTTATTGTTTTTTGCCCATTGATTTTTTTTTTCCTGCTTTATTCCGCTGGTAGCACTTACCAACGATGAATCGCCGTCGGGCGGTATAGAATAACCCATTGTGTTGGGTGACGTTACGAATTCAAACAATGAAGGGCATGGGCGTCCCGGGGTGGAGGGACGGCACTAAGGCAAGGTACAGAATACCACACGGCGGCAGTCGGCGGGATGGATGGACAGATCCCAATGGACCGTCGTTGGCGTTTGTTGGCTTCGACTCACGTCTGGCGGTACGCCACGATTCGATTGGTGGTGATGAGATTTATCATCCCCCTCCCCCCGGGTCCTTTCCGGGGGCGCCGTCGCAAGACTTGCGGGAGCCGACTGCCAACCGTTCCAGCCATTGGCGAGAACTGGGAAATTTGTGCATTTCTGTTAGAACTGATGCGCTGAAGGTTCTGGACCTCTCAGTGCCTACGAAGTACCTGAAGGGCTAATGTCTCACTTCTCAACCACGCCGTTTCCCTTGCCACAAGGTAATCAAAAGAGACGCCCAAGAGCGGCAGAGGCGCCGTTTTCAAGGGAACGGCGTCCGCTGCAAACCGCCGCCTTTCCGTCTACCTGCGCCTCTCCTCCTCCTCACTCACGGTGTCACGCTCCCGGGCGGTCAGACCGTCTGACGGTGCTTTCAGTGTCTGTAAAGGAAAACTGTTTAATCTCGCTGACCACCCCGATCCCATCCATCGCGGCGAACCAACAATGGGAAAAATGTCGGATTGTGTGCAACTGGACATTGTGTGTGTGAGAGAGAGATGGGCTCATGTCATATGGTTGGCTCTCACGCTCTCTCTCCCCCTCTCTCGGATTATGAGTCTCGGTGCCAGCACAACCTGCGACAAGGATCGTATCGTTGCTTCTTTCGATAGTTTCTTCCACGCTTTACATTCGTCCGTCTGTCTTAACCCAAAAAATTGGCATCTTCAATTTACCTCCTTCCTCCACCGGACGGTTCTGGGTTCTTCATTTTTCCATCTTCGTAGCTTGTCAAGGCAGGAACCAGAGACACAAATCGTCCCTCAGTGGGGCCCCACCTGCCTTCTGTCTCTCCTTTCTTTCTTCCCCCTGGAAAACTGGCAGGTGTCCCGGCCCCGGATCAAGATACGTACTCTGGCCAAAAATCCACATAAAAAGGTACGTGCTCTCGCTCGTCACGGAGACTAACCTCGCAATGGGGAAAGCGTCAAGCCGTAGCGGTTCCCCTTTTGGGCGCTGCGGCAGCCAAGCGCGCTTCTCAATGGCCGTGCCAAGTCAAACAAGGCCGCCCCTCTTATTCTCTTTCCCCCCCTTGGTCCTGCCCATCCTGGACGGTGACCTCCAGGATACGTCCACACGTCGTCGATCCTCCCTCCCCCTCCGTCGTCCTTTCCTCTCCCCTCCACTAGCGCCGGTTTCGACCCTGTCATTTCGACTAAATCTGTAACGTCCAAGTCCAGCGCCTCATGGCAGAGAGAAAAAAAAAAAAAAAACCGAAGGAGGACTCCATTGTTCGTTCAACTTCTCGTTGTTGTCTTGTCGTCGTCGTCGTCGTCGTCGTCGTCGTCGTTCAACTTGGAAAAGGCTCCACAGAATGGCCACGTCGGTTGTCCACGTTGTCCAGTCTCAGTCGCCGTCTCTTCGGAGTTTTACCGTTGCTATACGAAGTAACCGTACCTTATCTCATCGTCTGTGTCTTACAGCATTTTGCTGCCCTCTTCCCTGCTATTCGTCCCTGCTATCCGTCACTCGTAGACAAATCCCGCGAGTCGCCGTTTGCTTGTCCCAGTATCAAGTTGTACGCACTCTCTGGCAGCTTGTCTGGGCTCTATTCAGCCGGTCTTGTCCCGTCACGGTCTTTAGATCGCAGCCATCCCGGCCGGGCTCCAGTTCGCAAAGCCCCTTACCTCAGCTTTGCTATTAGGGTGCTAGGGTAAGTGGCCTTGAAGCTGTCAAGTCAACCACCCTGTCTGGTCTCGCGAACTGACGGTATTGTGTCCGTATGTCCTGTGGCAAGATATCTGTCAGTCCCTCGACCCTGAACCAGTTCGCTCAGCAGTCAACACTGAGCACTGAGCAGTCAGATTCTCAATGTTGACCCTCCCTCTTGTGAATCGTATCCCCTCTCTGCATAGTACTCGTCGAGTCGATGCCCTCATCGAATAGTTTTGGGCTCTTGGCCCTGTCTCTGTCAGCACTCTCGTGATTCTCGTCGACACTCTCATCGTCAGCAAAATGTCTTGACTCTACGCTATACCTCTGGGCATGCGTCGTCCATATCCCCTCCCGTACAAACTTCAGAGTCTCTGATATACAAATCTCCAAACTTGCGCAACCCTCAGAGTTGTTCTCTCCCAAGTTGCAACCCCGGGCCATGCTTGTAAACCCAGGGATGCAGCCATCATGTACAGATACGCTTTGCATCTGCAGCCTTCACTTTTCGACCCGTCATCCAGTCCTCTCCTCCTGTCCTTCTCCCCACCCCCTAGAGCTTCATCATGTCTCTTATTCGTAAGGTCCCCCGTCATCGACTGCTCCAGTCTGTGTCCACTCATCCCGGGGCTGAAGCTTTTTTAATCTCGTCAACCATCATGACGATGTCGCCGCTGTCACTACCGACTGCCGTCTGCCGTCCCCTCTTTCTTGGCATCCCTGACCTCCGATGTGTTTTTTTCCTTTCTTGCTTTCCCTCTCATCCGTACACGGGTAACGGTACGACTTAGGAGTAGGAAACCTACCTTAAATCCATCTGCTCCGAGGCAACTTGACACGGGACGGGGGGTGTCAGAGCGATGCACGGAGGCCCCGATCTTGACGTGAGCATAACCCAACTTAATACCTCCCTCCCCCCTCGTGACTTGCGGATCGGCCAGCACGGTGTGACTGTGAAGGCCATGCGCCGTGATGCTTTCTCTCTCCAGGCTCCCCGACCACAAAACAACAGACGCCGACAGGCTAATCGACGACAACAATGTAACACAACACGTGCATCTTGGCCTTGCTTAGCCACCGTCGATAATGGACTTGTAGATATTACCGTTCAATGCACAAGAAGCAAAGCTGGTCCAGATCAGTACATGCCGCGTCAAAGGATGGGGCCTCATGCAGAAACGTAAAGAATTCCAACGCCGCCGTCTCTTCAGCGACGTTTGGTCGAATGCGACCCTCGAGGAGGTCCTGTCGCCCTAGCTCTCGAAACCGTTGAAACCGTGCCCTCCCCCCCTTCTTGCTTCCCCCCTCCCTCTCCCCAAGCCTGGGGTTAGACTTGGGATTGTCGCGGGAGATTGACGGACGTCTGTGGCATCGTTTTGGCATGCCGTGGGAATCGAAAGGGCAATGCAGAGAACGGACCAGAAGAGCAAGCCCAGGCCGGCCGTCGTCGTCGTCGTCGTCCGACGAGTCGCAAACACCACCATCTGCCCCTCGGCCTCAGACATCTCTTTCCCCCCTGCTGATGCTGCTGCCACCACTGCACCCCATCTGTCAGACATCTTCTTTTCCCCAGCCCAGTGCAGCGCACCATTCGGTGGGAAATCTTGACGATCTCTTGTCGCAGAAACCCAAAAAAGAAGCTCGGAGGGAACGTGCCAAGGCCATCTCCCGTCGTGCAGCGTCGCTCGCCTTCGAGACTCCCCCAGGGGCCAAGCAAGCAGCAAGGCTTAGCTAGGTAGGATTGCATGCAGGGAGTCTCGTGTTGTTGTCGACGGTACAAATACTGCAGGTATCTGTAAGTGGTAATGTCAAGTGATACAATATTCATGCTCTGCCCGCAACATCCCCATGGGCTGTGGCATCGATTCGTGTTCGACACTTTGATGTTGAATGTCTTGCACTACGGTCTCGAGACAGTTCATCAATTGGACGCCGGCTGGCAGAATATCCAGCTCCTAGATGTTGCAAGGTTCCTTGCTTAGAGCCGATCGGCAAGGTTGCTCCGCCTTCTACCCTATTTTCGACGTTAATGCGCCCAGACCGAATGGCAAGTCAGCAAAGCCCCCCTGGACGACCACCACCGAGGCTGAAGTACTCGATGCATTCCTTTACAAAGTACTACGTCCATAGTACGGGTACCGCGGTAGGAGTTCTATAGTGTAATTAACTTTGCCGTGCGTAAACTTCCGACGTCGACTTCATTTCGAGCCGCAAGGAGATCGTCGGCCGGGGCAGAGCCGTTCGCTGGACCGATTAAGGTCAAACCACACCCGCCGCCCCGAAATGAGGCGAAAGTGAGAGCGGCGGGCTGACCTCACGATCCGCATGACGGCTTCAACTCTATCCGCCGTTGCCAACTCGGGTCAATAGAGTATCCAGCACTTAATCTGGAGGCCCGGCTGCGATGAACTCTGACACCCATCGTGGCATTCATAGTTCGTTCGGGAGGCCTGTCTCAGACTCTCAGTGCCTGTTGGTGGTTCAAAGTTCGAACGGTTGTCCCCGCTTTGGGAGGATGAGCAGATTGAGTCTCATTGAGAGACGACTCAGACGAGAGATATTCCCCTTGCAGTTTAGCTCGACAAAGCACCGTCCACACCCTCTAATTATTTCCCGCACGTCTTTCGTAATCTGGCGTGCGTCGACAGCGTTGCCAATCTTTTAGGCTATGTCGCACGAGAGAGGAGCCAAAAAGGCCGCGCACGTTCGTTCAATCTCGGGAGCCTCCCATCTCGGAATGGAGCGATCTCCCATGCGCTCTTGGGGCTCAATGGGTCCCAGGTTCGCACGAATAGCGGTGGCTTGCTAGCGGACATGAGCCTGCGTAATTGTGCATGCGTAGGAGCATTGTGCAAGGCCAAGGCTGAGTTGCTCAACGTTGTATCCGCGTACTTCGTAGTCGCACATAACGGCTGTACAGCTGCAGCGTTGCCTGCCCGTGGTTGTACATTGTATGGTTTGTCTAACAGCCAAGCCTTTTCTGCGTGCGATTGGAAACCAGTCAGAGACTCAAAACAGCCCCTTCCTAGGAGACAGGCAGGTCGGTCCACCTAGTGTTAGGCAGTCTAACTGCTGAAGCTGCAGCGATACGGCCTTCTCGGGATGCGGGAGGGCAGTCCGCAGCCTGACATTTTGCTCTCTGTACGCATCCTTTCTTCCTTTTCACCGTACAGCTGACGACGGCACGCTTCAGCTTCGTTTCCCGTCCATTTGGATCCCGTGGAATGTTTGGCGGTACCACGCCATGTGGGAGGAATACCAACCGACATCGGCCTAAAAACGAAGATGATGTGTGTGAGTAATGGCAGGCTCGGCCCCGCTGCATCAGTAGCTAGCCACTTGTGCAAACCTCACATGCATCGCATCGGTTGATCGCCTTGTCAGACCCGAATATGCCATTGTGATAATCCCTTGGATCATTAATGTTATTCTCACGATGCCCAGGCCTCACTATACGAATACTTGGATACCTTCCACATGTTGCCAGCCCTAGAGCATGACCGGCACCGTGCACGTCCCTGCTAATGAGTCTTAAGCGAGCCGATAGATGACAGAACCGGGCAAAGCTGCAGACAGGATAGTGACCGAGAGGTTCCCAGCGGTGAGGGTACCGTGATTGAGATAGATTAATAGATAGCAATAATTATGCCATGGTCCATGGGTGTTGTACATAGACAAGGCCCACGATGGAGGCGAAGGGCTGATTTTTTTTTTTGCGCGGCTGAAAGGGGGTTCAACTGCCCCCACCCCCCCACCAAGGCAGAGAGGGCGTGGTGCGTGCAGCGTGGGCCATGGGCGAAGCCATCGACGAGGATGTCGTCGAGCAGAAAAAGTGACGACCCAATCGGGAACTTTGAAACGGCGTGGCGTGGAGGACGTCTCCATTTGTGATTGGCTGAAGACTTGGACATGACAACGGATGAAACATCGACGGCCCTTGACAAGTCGTGCGTCTCGAGACATGCAGGGATGAGGCCCGTCTTAGATTCGCCCAAGTCGTGGTTGGCCTGGGAGGCCCCGGCCGAACAGGGACCGCATGGAGACGCCGTGGAAGACGGATGAGGTGACGAATGCTGCTTCAACAGCCGCCCGTAGTCCCCTGCGCGCCGCCATCCCATCCCATAATAACAAAGTACGGCTGACATCCAACCTATTTGCCCCGTATCGAACTGACTGACAGGCAGTAGACAGGTACGACAGGCACACCAGGCATGCATTTACTAGTTGTTCCTCAGCCTGTCTGTGAACCGTGGTAGTCTGCTCGACTCTTGACAGGTCAGGGTGGACCTGCGGTTGTGCTCGACTTTGGCTTCGATGCGCTGGTGGGACAAACCACCAACAAGCGCCAAACTGCTGCGAGGCTCAGGACCTTTCGGCCTATTGGTGTTGGTAAGCGATATTTGATGAACCCCCCTCCTCCTCGGTCAGTCCACTTCGGCCGCCCGCCACCGCCGTGAGCTTGGAAATTCGAGGAGGGGCCCATCCCCCGTCACGATGTGACTCTGCAGACAAACATCGCTCGCTTGTCTCCTCGCTTCGACGATATCGAATTTATCGATTGCTTCTAGACTTGGGTCCGTTCTTTATGAGCTCATCGTATCCGCCATGACATCCCAGACCCGAAATAAGGTAATCTGGAATCCGGGAAATGTTATTGCTGGAAGTTGGACCAGTCATTCGGCCCACGAGGATGAGCCGCGGCGTATGTGCGGAAACGGATACGTAGACGTTCCGCCGCCTCCGAAGAAAAGGGCGCCGCTTCTCATCTTCCGGACACCGGCGATAGATAGACTACCCGCATTGATCAGCGCCTCGGAAATCTTGAAATCTCGACCGTGTCTTTCAAACTTCCTTGGCTAGGCTTGCAGCTAGGCCTAGTTGTGTGTGTGTGCCTGTCGATCCCCAACGGAGGGCTCCAAGTTGTCGGCTGGCCTGTTCCTAGATCGAATTCTTCAGAGCCGCAAGCAATATCGAATGAACGCCGCAACTTGGCTACAATCCGATGTACCAGATGGTCCATACATCTTTCTTTCGCTTGTCGCGGGTACAGTCGAGACCATCGTTGTCAGGGCCGGTCTGTGGTGCGAGTGTTTTCCGACGGTACGAGGGTGGTGGTCACCAGCGCGGGTTTCTCGACGCCCTGGCAGGTTTCAACAAGAACATACTCAAACCGCATCAGTCGTCATCGTTCTTCCATCATCAGGTTGTCTTGCCCCGGAGTTGGCGCGTCTCCCTCCGCTTGTTCGTCTCGAGATGTTGAAAAGGCATGCTGATACTCCCCTGCTCGAACACCGCCAAGACTTTTTGGATGTCGTTCTCGGGGATGGTTCCATTACTTATTGCACCTTGCTTATTGACATCCTGCTGACAAAACCTCGGAGTAAACCACTGCGTGCGCGTTCGAGTACGAGAAACGTTACCGAATTCTGGGGACACAAGCAGCTCGTACCGCACATCCGACGTTTGGTGCCGCAGTCAGGGCGTGTTTCCACTGTACTGGTGTCAGAGTGCAGCGAATTACGCAATTCGATGTTTGCAGATACTGTAGATCATGTTTGTGATTCGATATCGATGCGTGAATATGGCGACAGCTCGGAGCCGCCGCCAAAGGCCTCGCCGGTTGTCATGCCCTTCGCCGTTTGCCGATATACAAGCTGCTTCCGCTGCAAGTTCCAGACCATATCACCTCCGCTACCCGCCGCCAGCCCGGCCGCGCGGGTGTGGCCATCCATATCTCGGCTCTCCCCCACCGGGCAGAGCCCCGCGACATACCGCATCCCTGGGTTCGGCTCATCCGCTGCGCGCCGTGGAAAGTCAATTTGTCTTTTGCTATTAAAAGAGTCGAGACACGTGTGACCCTCCACAATCCGGAATGCAGGGTCTGATGCTTCATCTCAGGGCGATCTGTGATCCGAACGAGAGGCTCTAAGACGGTTGGCATGAGGACGTCGGCAAAATCTTGCGACAGCTCAACACATGTCGTTTCAATAGCATTGTTAGACTTTGCTGGGCGTTTACGCCGAGATGGTGATCAATCAAGAATGCGAAATGCAAAATCCGCGCCTGGGACGATGTTCGACTCAGGCACGCTTGGAGTCCAGACTTGGCGTTGCTCGAGACGGACTTCAAATTCCGAATGCTTGGGCGTTGCAGCCAAGCCTGCAAGAGTCAGTCCGAGGCTCAGCGGCCATGATAAAGAGGCGTCTCCCTCCCATTCTGCCTGGTATGTCGAGCGGTTTGGTTTGCCTTGTTGATTCCTCATTCCCTTCTCGCAGCATTCCTGAGATCGGTGGTCTTGCTGAGAATCGCTCTCAATCTGACTCGGTCCGGATCGGGTCTGATAAACATCGGAAAGTATGCCCTTAGCCACGACTCGGAATGCGATTATCTGCGAGATGGATTACTTGGGTCAGCCAGTCGACTGAGACAAACCCTCTGCGGCAAGCTTACAGCTGAACGCTGTCATGACATTGATTCAAGGTTAAACTCTGGCGACCCCTCGAGCTGACTCAACTGTCCCGCGTGACCTTGTACTCGCAAAAATAGGTTGCTAGTTGCAGCAGCCATGCATGCTGTAGAACAAGTTGAAACGGTAGAAGGTTGGCGAAGCCTACCCGAGCAACTCAATTGGAGGTGTTTCGTCGTGATACTGAACCTTGGTCTGGGCCTTGTGGATGAATTTCTCGTCGTCTCTGTGCCGTGAGCATCTCGAGCATCTGTGACTACACGGCGTATAACGGTTACTCTGGGATCAGGCGTAGCCAGCAGTATCTATGCCTTGAATCCATGCCAATGGTTTTCGTGAGATCTGGGAGGCTGGAAAGCCAGTATCTGGGCACATGCTATCATGAGCAATGAAGCAAGTGCCAATGACGTGATGAAGCCGCAGTCCCGTTGTTACATTCGAAATTCATGCATCGCTCAAAGGTGGGATGTGTGGCTTGACGTTGTTATTGTGTCGGTCTTTCCGCTGCTAGAGTTCAATGTAATTGCTGATGTAAGCCATCGGGCATTTTGTGAGTGGATCCCCGACCATGTGACTGGCAGGGTTCCGATAAGCCAGGATTGGGCGATAAGGCGGAGCGATAAAGTCGACCGATAAGACACCTCGAGAAAGTGGCACAAAGTAATTTACGCTTCCGACTTTGCAACCCAGCAGGTGATGCGATGGGACTGACTCTGCTCTCGGAGCTCGTCATGCAGGGACGGTTGTGCACGTCTCATCCACGAGGCGGGCAGTGATTCTTGACTCTGACGTTCCAGGCTGCAATGCGACCTGACGTTGAATGTACTGTGGAGGTAGTGAGTATCAAGTGAGCCAGCCAAATGGGACATTCGTGTGGCTTTGTATCCGCATGCCGGGAGATGTGCATCAGGGTGGGGGACCTTGATTAGACTCAGGTTTAGATTGTGTACATTCTTGGCCTTGGAAGATTATTTACTGTCGCCGAGGTGCTCGCAATTGAAGAAGAATTAAAGAGAAATGCAGCGAAGGAGGAAAGAGTTTTCCCTCATTCCTTGGCCCAGCCTTACGTTACCATTGCAACCAGCCGTCTTGCACCTCACATATACTCCGTACTTGGTACGGATACAGAGTACTTAAAAGGTCAACTTACGTTCAGGTACCTTGGTAGGTTCAACAGGTATCCATGCGCTCTATGGAAACTCTGGCCCAGAGTGGTAGAATAAGGTAGCTGGATGAATGAAAACAAGCTACCGACTGCCGTTCCGTGTATCCTTCTGTGCCGTCATGTTTTGTTGTCCTGTCATGCTTTCTTGAAAAAGTCGCCTTGTTGATGTTACTTTCCCCTCTTTTCGGCCAATAAATATAACTTGCGGAATGAGTATCCGTCCATCATAAGCAGACCACTTCAATATTGGCTGTAATTTCCTCGCCCTCGTAGTCTTGACCTTCTGGCACATACCGCACACTCTCCTCTCAAAAAGACTCAGTCAGATATTTCGTCAGTTTATTGACCTCATCACGGAGTCGTTACCACATTCTGTCCGTCCAATCTTGTGCCACACCTCACTGCCTGCCCACTGCGGAAACACGAAGCCAACCACGCCACCCCCGTCGCCAGTTCGCCTGCCTCACCAACGCATCAACAACAGACAGACTGCAGTGATTACCTTACCTTATTTTGCGGATACCTTGGTGGCATAAACAACAAGCCGCAGTCGGGGTCGCCTCCCCTTTTTCTTTTACCTGACCGTCTAGGTAGCCCGCACCCTCACCTTACAGGCTTACCGTGCCACACCGGTACCCGCAACCCGGCGCACCGCTCCCGCACCACCGCTGCCTCACCTAACGCAGAACGCAGGCGCAGGCGCAGGCGCAGCCCTTTCCTCTCTTCCCAAGTTCCTTTCCCTTTGCCTTGCGCTTCCCGTCCGCTCGACCATTTTCCAAATGTCCGGTACCCGTTTCATTTCCAGACACAGCATTGAACATCCAACAACCCTTTTTCCACATCCGCATCCGCTGTCTGCCTCTACCTCTGCCTCCTCTTAGTTTTGTTGTTCTCTTTGTCGTGCAAGGTGACCTCTTACGACGACGGCTTCTCCTCGACGTCTGCCGCAATCCACCTCTACGAACACCTACGAACACTCTTCCCTCTTCCTCCATCGCCGTGTGTGTTCCTGGGCTCCCTCTCTTCTCCAAATCATACCTCTCAGGCTCGCATTCTCAGTCGCCCAATAGTCGACACTTCCATTCTTTCGATCCATTCGACTAAGCCTCGTACTGTCTGCCACCAATCACTCCATCCGGTATCTTTCGCCCTTCTCATCATCTACTCCGGATACCTAGCCATACAACTTTCTCCCTCCGCCTTGGCCTCCACCCCCTCCCTCCTCTCCTCGTCTCCTCTCCTCCCGCCGCCGTCCTTCTTATCGGCGCTTCCACTCATTGGGCCGTTGCCCTGCCGCTGCGCGCGCGACCGACCGCGTAAAGTGGCTTGGGCGAAGCGAAGAGACCCCAGCGCAGCGCTACCTTCCACCGGGACCAACCTGACGAATACGGCCGCCAGCCGACCAAAACAGCTGCTCAGCATTGTTGTGACCCCCCCCCCCCCCCCTCCCTCCCCCCCACCCCCCCCCCCTTACTCTTCCTCGCCTCCCCTGCCCCCCCCTCCCCCCCCCCCACACCCCCCCCTCCCCTGCCCCTTCTCCTCCCCCTCCCCCTCCCCCCCCCCCCTCCCCCCCCCCCCCACCCTCCCCCCCCCCCCCCCCCCCC
>JFFI01000226.1:6161-37296 GCA_001563125.1 Colletotrichum salicis
CAGCGACGACGGCGCGCCGGTGTACAATTGGGCCATCGCGTGTCCGGAGACTGGTAGACCCATGGGTAGTATCGGGCTTGTGCCTGGGAAGGATGTCTATGCGAGGGGGTATGAGCTCGGGTATTGGCTTGGGGAGGGAAATTGGGGGAAGGGGGTGATGGGGTGCGTTGTGCCTGCTTTTGTGAGGTGGGTTTTTGAGGGGATGGGTGGAGGGGAGATAGAGGATGGGAATGGGAAGAGGAAAGTTGAGAGGGTTTGGGCGGGTGTTTTTGAGGCGAATAAGGGGAGCCAGAAGGTGTTGGAGAAGAGCGGATTTGTGTTTGAGGGGAGAGCGAGGAGGGCTGTTGTTAGGGATGGGGTTGTTATGGATGAGCTTTTGTATTCTGTTATTAGGGACGACTTGAATAAGTGAGAATGATAGGTTCGATCATTCCTGGGCCTTCAACGACTTGGCCTTCTGATAATGTCTGCTCGGCGAGCGTCTTTATTTAGCGAATATATTTTGCCGAGATTAACAGTGCTTAGTCTTTGTCTCTAGTCACCTGGTAATGGAGACTATCCTGAATCATCACAGGCTGCCGATACTATGCCGCAGTCGACAAGATACACCTTGCTGAGAGAGCCCTTCTGCCGTAGCAAGCAGTTCAGTGCGGCATTGTATTGTTCTACAACGATTGTGGTACCTCATGGACTCGAACGTCGTGAAACAAAGGTTGTTCGAACCTTTAGATGTGAGTACATCCCAAGCAACTGAAGAAAATACATGTTCAATGAAAGCGATACCCTGTAGCTGTTCAAATGTATCAACGAACTAAGGTGAAAAGCGGTGCGTTTGAGGTACGGCCATCGTTTTGGGACCGTGTATGAATATGAAAGATCGACGGCTATCCCATCGAGTGCGGAATGGCGTCAGTATTATCCCCGGTTTTCTCCAACGCTGATCTCTTTTTGAATTTTCTCATTAGGTATATCAGAGGGAATTAAGACGGTAATAGTTCGAACACTCAGGGAATAATACGTGATTTGTTACTACTCCTCATACAAAGTACGTATCTATGTACTGACGCCATTCCGCACTCGATGGGATAGGGCTCTTGTCGTATAGTCACAATAGGGGCATCGACGTAGGTAAAAGAGAACGGTTATCTATTGAAAGTAGGAAATGAGCACTAGGCTCGCTCTGAAATAGAGAGTGCAAGCGAGTGTGGACCTCGGTGATTATTGTAACCGAGGTCACGTGACGTACGGTGAGGTCACGGATGGTTGAAGCCATCACGACAGCTCTCCAGACCACGAAACCGCCTTGCAGATAGCCTAGCCATATTCTGTGCAGCGCAAGGGGTGGCTGAGCCTGGTGTTTGTGATATCAGTGGCATTTTGTAACAACAAGGAGGCTGGTCACAGGCTGCAAGCCTCAATCTCGCCAAAATTGTGAGACTTAGGGCTCGGCGCGCCTCAACCAACCCCGACCAAGTCGCAGCCTGATTCTTCCCCATCAATTTCTTATCGATCTCCCGTTTCCTTTTCAAACATCTTTCCAACCAACCCCTTCTGTCAACATCATCATCACCATCGCCATCGTCGCAACAGTCAGAGAGTGTGCTTATTTCCATGCTCGCGAATCAGCATAGTTCGCCCATCGATCAGCCACGATGGCTTCGGATATTGAGCTCTGGGACAGAGCATTCGATTCACTGCCCCCCGATATTCGCGCGAGCCTCGAAAGAGCAAGGAGTCACAAACGTGACATTCTCGTGAGTGATGTCGAATACTTGAAGATCATGTTTGCAGATACGATCTACACTGGACAATAGCTAATGGTCATATAGGGTGCTGTTTTGCAGGAGGCCGAAGCGAAAAGGGAATTGTCAATGCGTAAGAGGTGGTAGGTCACTAATGGCCGTCATAGTTCGTGACGTTCTTGAAAAGATAGTCAATTGGATCCACAGATTCAAGGAGACAGGAGACACCTTGGTCCAATACGATCCTGGTCATGCGGCGTTGCTATGGGCGGCCGGTCGATTCCTGCTCCAGATGGCCATTTCTGAGGTCCAGGTATTTGGAGCCATGGCCGAGGAACGTAAATGTAAAATGCGCCGCAGCAAGGTAAACCCGTTGTTAGATGAATGTTGAGTTATTGACTTGCTCAACAGTTGAAAACATCGCTCGGATGCTGGTCCGTTATCGCATTTTCGAGAAGACCTATTTGGCAGGACCTCAATCTGAGACGCAATTGGCGATGATGGAAGCATTGGTGCGCCTTTACGCTGAGATGCTCGCATTTCTGAGCACTGCCGTGGATTTCTACAGGGAGAAATCGATACGTGGGTTTTTCTTTTTTTGAAAAGTTATAGAGAAGCCATGGAAGACTAACTTCGTGGACAGTCCGAATCTTGAAAAGCCCCTTTCGGTGTATGGATGAAGTTCGATCGAGGGCTCTCGACGAGAGAGGACAAGAAGTCAACGCCTTTGCCAACTTGTCAGACGCAGAGACATTGCGGTCCCTTCAAGTTTCTTTCACTAGGCTATCTACTCAATCGTCCAAGACTCTGCCAGAAGATCGATTTCAAGAGATCCTTGACTGGTTATGCGTGGCCGCTTATCACCATCACCACCAATTCATTGATCAATCTCGCCTCGACGGCGCTGGCAAATGACTTCTCCAACATGAAAAGTTCATTGCCTGGCAAACTTGAAGCTCGCCATATATTCTACTGATTCTGGGCATCCCTGGCTCCGGGAAATCAACCTTGTGTTCTGTCTTTGTCGATCATCTCCAATCAATAGCGACTGCTAACCCGACCGCTGCTCCTTTTCGCTATTTTTACTGCGCGAACCCCCAATCTGAGAGAGCACGTCGCTCTGCAGCCGACGTAACGAGAACTATTCTTTTCCAGTTGGCAATCGACACAGTTGACCGGACCAAAATGACAGACTCTCTCTCTTGTGAATAAGAGCGACAGGTCTCCCTAGCTAGGGCCGGCAAATTCGACATGGCGAAACTTTCAGTCACGCAGCGCGTGAGGATTATTCTCGAAATAGCCGAGCAAGAACCGATGACTATCGTCGTAGACGGGCTAGACAGTATTGATCAGGCAGAAAGGCCTGCCGTCATTGGTGCACTTCCAGAGCTAGTAGGAAACGCCGACAACGTTGTCAAGGTATTTATCACGAGCAGGAGTACCAACCGTTCAGGGTCCAAACCCGCAGCGGAGTTCGAAATCGAAATTACCTCCGAAGATACCAAAGAATATATGGAAGCTTTCGTCGATCATTTGGTTGAGAAGAGCGTGAAGGAGAAAGTACTCCTTGAAGGCGATCTGCACTTGGACACTCAGAAAATGTTGAAAGATGCACTTCTCTCCGGGTCCCATCAAATGTAGGTCATCACATACTAAAGTACAGACGAAGTAACTGTCCCTCAATACCTGTGGACATCTATATCTGACACCAAATAGGTTTCTGTGGGCGAGACTACAAGTTGAGAGAATTTGCCGCGAGACGGTCGAGGCCGATGTTGTTGCAGCTCTGCGAGATAATCTTCCACAGGATCTTGATCTCCTGTATCAAGAGTCTCTTGGTTACATATCGCATGCAGGAGAAGCAGCGCGAGACCTTGCCATTAAAGTCATTTCGTGCATTCTTTACATCAGAGAACCCCTAAGACCGAGGGCTCTTTTGATGGCGCTAGGGGCCGGAAAGGAATCGGCTTTGGACTTGACACAGGTTTTGGTGATTTGTGCCAACCTTGTCGTCTTGGATACCAAATGCTTGTGAATGCAGGAATCTCTGCGCTTCTCCCACCAGTCGGTTCAAGGCTTTCTGATTCGCCATGCCGAATTTTCGCCCGCCGCGGCTCACCGTGTTCTCGCCTCGCTTTGCATTGGAGCCTGCTTGCGCGGATTAGATCCCGCATCCATCGCTAGCCTACAGATACCGAGCGACAACTTTTATGTTTACGCAGCAATGTACTGGGCGGTACACTCTAAGCTGTCATTAACATTCGGCGAAGATACGACCATTGAAGAACGCGTCGAGTCCGATGTGACGACCTTCATTTTCGACGAGGAATGGGACACTACACTTTCCTTCGAAAGCTGGATCGAAAATGCCCTCCAAATCGCCTCACTTCTGCCACGAGAGCATGTTATGAAACGTTCGATGTGTGCGGTCTCGTCTTCAGACTTTGAGTTCTTGCTCACATTAAGCATGTTCGGACTGGGAGGCGTTCTTCGAAGAGCTTTGGCAAATATTCGTGACGTCAACATCAATCTACCAAACGACTCTGGCCACACTTCGATCTACTTGGCCGCAGCGCTGGGGCAGTCGGCGACATTATCGTTGTTGGTGGAGTCCGGTGCCACCATCAACGTCAAGTGTGGAACCCATGGCAGCCCCTTACACGCAGCATGTTTCTATGGTCACTTGGAAGTGGTCAAGAACCTCCTCCATCACGGTGCTGATGTTTCATGCGGACCTGTGTATGGGACGGCTTTTGAAGCTGCTTGCCGAGGGCGCCGAGAAGACATAGCGATCTATTTACTGGAAGCTGGTCTCTCTGTCGCAGATGGACGAGATGATGAGAAGGCTTTGAGAGCGCTGCCCTTGTCGGGTTCATCGAAGTAGTCCGAAGACTTCAATTGTCTCACTCCTCTGCTTTTGACACTAAAAAGACCGCAAAAGCGCGAACAAAAAGCAAGATCAGAAAGGCAATACAAGGTGGACAGGCTGGGGTTTTGCGTCAATTCCTGGGACAAACCTGTAGCAATCGAGACTTACTTCCATCAGATGCTGTTGCACTAGCAACCTTGTTCAACCATAAGAGCACAATTAAACTCTTGTTGGATATTGTTCAAACATTGCTGGGTGTAGGGGTGGAGGCGACCGTTTCACTATACTTGGCATGTTGCCCAAAGAAGCTCAAAATCCTTGACCCCCTTTTCCATGCCTCGTTGGAGATAACCAGCCCAGAAGATATCCTCGACAAGGTGTTTTCCGTCAAGAATCTTGATGAATCCGTCGTTCAGATGGTCTTGAGCTACGAACCACTAGCGATGACTGTGACAAAACAACAATTTCTGGAAATTTTTGCGCTAGGCTTGTCCTTCTCATTTAAAGCAATCACCAAACAGAAACGATTTGATATCAATTCGTGGGATGAAGTCACATACGATCATCCTTTGCAGGTTGCGGTATTTCATCTACAACCAGATATCGTCCAAAAGCTTCTTGCTGTGGGAGCTAGATTAGACTACAAAAGTCCAAATCATTGCTCACCTTTGATCACGGTCCTGGAGGCATGTGCTGCACCTTTTCTACGGCATCATGGGGGCGACCGAATGTGGAGAAGTGTGAAAGCACTTGTATTTCCGAACCCGAGATGCTCTCACTCCACTTTCACGGCCAACGGTCTTCACCAAGCCCAGAGGATATTTCCAAATGCCAAACTATTGTAGAGCTTTTGTTACGGCACGGAGCTGATATTGAAGAAAGCGGAAGACTTGGACCTCCGCTACATCTCGCTTGTATCATAGGATGTCCAACCCTGGTCAGGTTTCTGTTAGAAAGACGAAGAAGCAACCACGATGGGACGGCTGGTTATTTCGCGAACCCTCTGTTTACTGCCATTAAAAGCCAACAGGAAGAGGTCTTTTCAGTGATTCTTCAGCACTTTCCGCAAACAGACTACATACACTCGGACCTTGGAACAGCTCTTCACTTTGCATGCTCCTTTACTCGGGGGTTTGCTGCTAGAGCACTATTGCAAAATGGGGCTGATGCTACTGCCGTAGACGGCAAAGGTCGGACACCGCTTACAATTGCGCTGGAAACCGAGCTTCAGCGTGAAAAGACAACGGGTTCAGGCTTGAGGTCTTCTGCTAAACAGTGGCCGGAGGAGACAGCTTTGGAGGCGATGACACAGCTAGCAAGTTCCCTTATCATGTCCAGAAGTGACTACATTACGGCAGCCAATCTAGGCCTTGTCCTAGAGAGAAACAAAGATATACTCCGACAACTCCTGGAACTTGGCCAAAGCACAAGAATTCAATAGAGCGGAGTATGTCGCGTTATAGAATCGAGAGAGCTAGGTCGAAAGACACTGAAGCTTCTGATAGAGCGATTTGGCTTCGGACAAATTACGGAGCAGATGGCCCAAGTTGTTCAAGGAGAATCAGATCTTGCTACTCTACCAAGATCGAAGACTTTGATTTTGCAAAAGAATATTTCCTGCATGGAACAGCTCCTCAGTTACAGTCAAGAGTTTTCTATTACCGGTGAAGTTCTACTTCGATCGTTAGAACTCAAGAAAGAGGTTTACAGAGATCTTCGCAAAAACCACAGTGGCAAGCGGCTGAAAAAGGCTCCTTCGACGAGCATCCCTAGAATTACTCTTCTCAAAAGGCAGCACAGCAATACGAATAGCGTTATCTCAAAACCACCCCATACTGTGTCTCCTTCCGAGCCAGCAAGGGAGAACTTGATACGCACTCTTCTCCGATGGAATGCCGGCATTAGTATCACGCAAGACATGCTGAAAGTGGTGTGCCATGCAGAAGACGCTAAGATGTTGCTTTAGCATCTAAATCCCACCACCCAGATCTCACAGGATATTCTGCTTGCGATTTGGCCGATAACGAGCGCTTATCAGTTGTGCGCCAGCTACTGGATGTTGAAATTACTTGACGGTAAAAACCCTCTTGGCATGCTCGAAATGCTTCTTGACCACCAGCCGTCCACATTCATAACCTCAGAGATGTTCCTACGTCTGCTTAGGAGGGATGAGTTATCCAATGTTGCTAGCGTACTAGAACGGCACAAGAAACAGGTCATCTTGACGGAAGAAATCCGATTGAAAGTCGATAGCATCCTAGAAATTGAGGGAAATGCGGAACTAAGACGGCGCATATACAACCTGTGGCGGAAGAGGAACCTGATGGAGCGCCTAGGTCCTAGGAGAAAGGGAAAGCAAGTTGCCCCGAAAGAGGAATGGTATCAGCACTCGTGGGGTAAGCTACAACGTGTTGTATCACGTGGATCTCACATTTGTTCTATACAAACACTGCTCTCTTTTCTTCGTTCTAGTCGAAATAACACACGCTACTTTCAAAATATTCCATATGGCCATTGCTATGAGCCATAATTCATAATGTATGTGGTTTCCAAAGATTGAGTCTGTTTCTAGGCCGCTGTCGAGTCCTTCCTCAACTTATCTTACCTTACATGGGAAGATGAGGCATATCGAAAGGTGTATGAGCTGTGAGGTTGACTGAGGACAGGGTTAAGATATTACAAGAACAGCAGGGGAGGCTCAATCGCGATCAAATTCGTGAATTTCGGACGAAACAAGCGTACTTGATCACTCAATATATGATGCTGTTGATAGAATGATATTTGCGCTCTGGTCAATCATAGGTACTTCAAGTTGCGTGATTGGATACTCCATCCGTGCTAGTTAACACGCAGCCATGTATTTCTGAACCCAGTCTTATTGTTGCTTTTCCCCTATGAACTTGGCAAAGTGCTACGTAAGCTGTAGACGAAATGCATGAAAAGTGAGCTAAGTCAAGACTAGGCTAATGACAGAAATGGTAAGGGGATAACAGCAGCAGTTGCAACAGAACTATAGGATATGTTGAGAGGCCATTTTATGACCCGCCCGACTCGATAATCTGTCCCAAGCTTTCCTCTATAGACATGCGTTCAGCGCGTTACCTAACGTACTTTATTGGTACCTCTTCCTCTCATCTCAGATCATTTAGATATTGATTGAGTATCATGTGTGTGTCCAGGTTGTAATGAGTCTAGCTATTGGCCCGTTCCAAGGGCTAACCGGTCGCGCTTGGCAATAGATCACTCAGTCTGACACCATCATTCCCAAACAGATGACTCTTCGCATTCTGAGCCTGTCCACGGCCTTACTGGGGCAGTATATCGTCATTCACCCCCCCTCCCCCGCTGCCGCCTCATTAACAGCGAACTTATGATTCATGCAACATCACGTCAGAATCCCGAATTCTTTACAGTGCCTTTTAGGGACTTAAAGGCTGTATCAACCCTCCAATGAGCCGTGATCGCCAAGACGGCCTGCGGGGAGGAGATGCCGTGAGTCTCTCGGCACAATCCGACCAAGCCACCAGAAGATCACTGCTCAGCAAGTCTAAACCAATTCCGACATCGCATGCCCCCGCTGATAGTGATCTAGCTAGGCTCGAAGACCTTTGATAGGCACTTGCTGAGTAGATATCGTCTAATCCCCGGAGAACCGAGGTGCGTCGCCAAACAGTACCATGGCGAAGTGGAGGCTGGTATCTGCCGTGTCGTCTGGCTTCTTGGCAACAAAGAAAGTTTGATTTCAGGGAAGAACGTGATTATTCTGCTGCAGTACAGTATGGGTCAAATTATTCTCAAGCATGCTACTTGCTAAGCAGTAAAGTACCCTAACAACAGCCGCTAATCCCGTAAATATTGGCCAATATCATTAGTGAGAGGTGCAGGGGAGCAGATAAAAAAACAAGAGGAAGGAAAAGAAGAAAGAGAGAGTGTGTGTAGTGGAAAAAGAAGGAAAAGAGCATAGATATCTTGGAAGTAGGTACCTAGACACAAGCTCATTGTATCAGCTATCTGAACTGAGCACTGGATTGGCTCTGAATGATGTAATTCGTCTTCTGTGGCCTTTTTGAGGTGACCGTAGAATTACGACTACTCTCTTCCTTGGTTCAGAGATGTAAGTAAGCATGTATTTGCGACAGGGGAATCCAAGATAAGCACCATTGATGTCTCAGTCATTGGGTTCCCAGATTCGGATGAAATGTCGATCGCACTAAGTTTCTGCGGAAATGATGGCAATATCATAATAGCACAAAGAGCTGTAGCCTCCTTGATCGATGTTCTTTTTGAGTCATGGCAAAGATATCAACACATGGTTCTACCTAGGCTATATGTAGACCATCTTGAGAAGCAACGAAAACACCACGCCGGAACTCGTCAAGACCAGGGCACGTTGCAAACCTCCAGAAGAGGCAATCGATGATCAGAAGCTGATGCAGCCATTCTCCAAAAACAGGTTGGAGATAATTCTGGCAACTTGCCAGATGCAACTCGAAACTCTACCCGACTTAGACAAGTGACTTGAACAGGCCCCCCCAGTCCATCAGTGGGACTAATGACAGCTTTCAGGAGCCAGTCGCAATGCAAACCACCCGTATGATCCAATAACGGAGCAGCCGTTAAGTGCAACGTCCGGGCTTACAGGCCCCCCGGAGACCGGATCTGCGAGGCTGTGGCCCGACATCGGACGAGAATTTGCAACTGCCGATGTCTACAGAGGCTAGCAGGCGGAACCGCCGTTCGCAAGAGGCATCACGAATCTCTCGTCAAACCGCGTGAAGGTTCGAGAAATGCTTATCAGGTCCGTCCCATCATTTTGTACTGAGGGTTCCACGGATTCCGCGAACTCGAGGCTGGCCTGAAGTTCGGTCTCGCGTGAAAGCAATCCAGCTTCTCCAGGACGAATTTCTACACGAGTCTTATCACTGGGTATTGCTCGCATAAAATGCTCTAATATGGAGCAAAGGATGGAGGTTTAAGACTTGTGTGTCGGCATTTCTTGGGCAATTGGCGGGTCCATGTAGGCCATGGTTGGTTGGTCCAGTGGATCAAGTGAGTGGAGGAGGAATGGCTCTCCGCCGATCATACTCATGGATACTAGGGGGACGACACAGGTTGTAATATGATACTGAACGGTCTAAGATCATACGTCAGTCTTGCTGAAAAGAGCCCAATTGTGTAAGTAATAAGCGTTCATCCAAATCTCGCGGTCTTACCTTTCTCGAAAACTGCACATGTGTTGCTCAAAATTTTCTGGCGTTCTCCTTCTGTGTATTTATTGCACTTCTTATCCCTTGTCTTTGTCCAAGTAACGTAGCGCCATTGTGTGAATACCATAGGCATTGCCTGTCGACGTAAAATGCGAAACCGAGCTTCTGGCAATGCTGGCATTACATCCCAAAGCGATTGCGGCTAACCTATAACAACTTTACTTCGACTCCTTCCTATGCACTCAATTATAGCAATAGCTACAGGGAACCCCAGCTTGAAGGGTCCCAATTTAGCCAATGTACCCGCTTCCTACCTTTCTTTTCTGACCGTTAGCAGGGCGTTTCTGTGCTGCATCGATGGCTTCCGGCTTAACTTCTCCTGAATTTCAATTTACTGGCAAGAGCTTTTTGGGACATCGTAACAGAAAGCTAGGAAGAATAGAGTATCTGGAAGAAACATATTTGCTCGATCCCCAGAAGTTCTGGTTAATGCAAAGATGATTTCCTTGCACGCAATCAAGTTCAGTGCTACATGGAGGGAAGTAAAATGGTATGTTAAGATAACGAAGACAAGTAAGACTTTGGCACGAATTTGATTCAAAAGATTCCACGACTTTACCCTCTTACGAATGAGCTGGTGACGGAGAAGAAGCACATTGACCCAACAGCTTCCAGGACCAGACAGTTGTGCCCATAACCAACGACTTCCAGTAGATTATCAGCACTAGACGTAATGAGACAGGGTTCATAATTATCAGGAAATAGAAATCTCTTTTGCCTCAAGTCGTTTACGAGCTCGAGTGTATCACTGTGATGCTACGGTAGCACTGCCCTCGGACTCGAACCCATCCACTCGGGGGGGTTGAATTCGAGCCCTACGCGAACACACTGACATTAACAGGGGCTTTGGCCTACATAGTCCGTCAAGCCGTGGTACTGGGGAATCCAAGCGCCAATTCACGGGGGAGATCCCGGACCGGGGGAACCGGGCCTGCAAAGTCATGGGCACACTACTTGGTAATATAACGACGAGACTAAAGTAATTGCCGAGTGGCTGCATCCACGCTTTGCTGCCGACAACTTTGCCCAGGCGTCACCGGGGCCGAACATCTCGGCGGCCAGAGCCTGGGTGCCGAGAGTTGTAGGCGCTGGGTAGATCCAGTACGTACTGCTGAAACAGCGCCTCCAAAATACTATACCGGCGCGGTGCTATTGACAAGGGCTTTACAATAGAGTTTATCACCACCACATATATATCGCGGCTGACAATTCCGTCGCTTCGTCTGGTAGGCAGATTTCTTTAACTCGGAGCTACCGGCCTCTTTTTGACATTCATCCGTTGCGGCCATACTTGAACGAATCGTTTATCACTATCAGTTTCGAGATTATCCAGCGGATGACAACTTTTTTTGCAAGGCACGACAAGACCCCAAGCACCATGGAGCAGCCGTATTTGCAGTACGGCCACAGCCATATCAGCCACAATGAATTGAGCCCCTACCCCGAAGCTGAGCCCCGAAGCATGGAATGCTCATACAGCATCGGACCGTCCAGTTCTACCTACACCGGAGAATGGTTTCAGCCCACGTTGCACTCAGATTCCATCGCCCCCATCTACCAGCCTTTGCCATATCTAGGCACGACCTCCGGCGCCATGTCACACTACGATCCCAATCATCTGGTCGAGGCCAGTAATACGCAGATTCTCACGCACTCAACACCACTGATGATGCAGGCAACGGTGCCATCGTCCAACTGGGACATTCTAAGCTCCAGCGAAGGTTCTCAGAGCCCGGCAGAGGAACGTGAGGAGGAGGTTTGGGAGCCGGAAGACCTCCGCCGTATGGGCTATCTCGACGCCAGCGGCAACTGGCGTTGCAAGTTTGAGGGGTGTCGATCCTCACGCGTGTTTATGCGTGCTTGCGATCTGAGGAAACACTTTCGTGGACATGACAAGTACTTTTTCTGCACGGAGAAGCCTTGTGCAAATGCTGGCGTGGGATTTGCGACGAGGAAGGACTATCAGCGGCATATGGGCTCCCACAGGCCGACGATCAAGTGTCCTCATCAAGATTGTGGGAGAATTTTCAGTCGGAAAGACAATATGGTACGTTGCGGTAGCCATTACTTCGCCTTGCGTTGAAGATCACGAGGTCAAACTATTTCCAAGAGTTTGTGCTGACAAGTTCTGCAGAGAGAGCATTTCAAAAAGATTCACTTGCGGTTGCGAAATAACTTGTTTCCTCGGCCTTGCCGCCGGCCTCGTCGTGGTGAACGACCAAAGTCTCCAGTACTGAAGGTCGAGACTGAGTAATCTGGGGATCCCACTAGTTGGCGTACAGGACAATCATTGTAGGACACAAAGGGGATTTAATCACCAACGGGCGGCATGGTGTTTGGAGAATGGGAATGTAGTTAGTTGCTTAGTCTGCTTGCGTGGTCTAGGTACCATGGGAACCAAGCACAGAGTTATGAAAACAAATTATATAAATAGGAAGATCTAAAATAAAAACGTTTGATTGACAGGTTTATGCGACCATTGAAATTGCAGCGTATAGCCCTACGTTGACATTCCTTGCGCAAGGCGTCAGTCCTCGCCCCCTGCCCGTTCCCCCTTGACTTAGTACCCAAGGTAAAGAAGACAATCGCTTCGTCTCGTAGGATCAACTTGAAATCGCTTCTCTTGAATGAGCTCTCACTTATTCCACGCCTGGCAATTACAAAATACCAGATTCGTTAACCATGAGGCACGAATTGCGTGTTCCAGGACTCGGACCTTCTGGGCCTGGAAGGCCTGGTCCGATGATTGGCGACAACTTGTTTACCACCAAATGCTAGAATCGGAAATGTCGAAACATTATGTAAGAGCTGATTAACTTTCCATTGGTCTCAATGCTGTCCGAAGTCAATCACGGGTTGGCATCAAATTCGTTTGGTTCCGCTCGAAATCTCCGACTTATTTGACATTGTCGGCGATAATTAAGCGAGCATTGTCACAAAGGTGGCTGAGGAGGAAGAGGATAATAATCCGCCGGGTAACGTTTAATCCGAATAGAATGTATTTTTCTGAACAGCTTCTAGAACCTTTCTCCGGCCTAAGTTTCCGACGGCTGATTTCGGCGATGTGCCGATAGTGCTTTGTCAAATAGCGGAACTGCACTCAGAATACTTCGTTATAAGTAATCTTATCCACCGGTTTAACCTTACTGCAATGGTGATCCTACAAAGTGAAGGATAGTTCCGAACAATTTGTGTGATTCTTCATTCAACACAACAAAGACACTGACTCTCAGCCCATAATATTTCCACATTACACGCATCAAACCAAGAAGATGACATTTCGAGATCCCAGAAACCTCGTCGATCAATCTTCTGAAATCTCCGCCAAGTTATGGCTATGAGCATTCCATCGCCGAGTCTCCTGAAGGGAGAGCAACAACATATTCCAAGCCAAGCTTCACGGCCTTGCCAGCATTGAGCTTAATTAGCCACTCTACCTGACCTTGATGCCCCTTCATCGTTGCCGTCGACTGGCCCCAGTCGACGTCTTGCTTACTCTCGCGAGCGGGCTGCCCCGTGGAGACCCCTGATCTGTCAACAACAAGTCCCTTGGGTACCAAGATATCTACTTTGAGACGCTCGTCCTCCGACACGGGAACCTGGTCAAGCACAACCAGAGAGACGGGTTTACCTGCCGAAGCACGGGAGTTAAACACGGTGATGCTGCGGTTGTATACGGAGCTGTTCTCCTTGGAAAAGAGCCCAGTCGTCGTTCGTCGGACGTCAACCTTGGGGTAGTTGACCTTGATCGCAGGATCGATACCAAGACCGAGAGAGAAGACGTCACCGGCGCTGCAGCGTGGCAAGTGGGTGCGACCCATGAAAGTCCCGTCGAGAGTGAGACCTGCTTCTGCCCGAAGCAACGTGAGCCGACTGCTGTTGCGGATTCTTGCTTTGAGGTACGCGACGGGCTTGTACTTTGCAATGATTGTATGGCTGAAGGCGATGTTGGAGAAGTTGAGACGAGCGACACGCTGCTTGGTTGCCGTCGGGCGAGGTGGCAGCGTCTTTGTGCCTGGAAGGTCGTAGGTCGTAGTGAACCCCGTCTCTTCAATGATAGACTCTTGGAAATCGAGTTTTTCGTCTTCCTCGGAAGCTTCGGATCCCATTGGTTCTTGAATCTGCTCCTGAAGCCTCGGTGCTTGTGGAGGAGGAGCTTGCTGCATTTGTGCCATTTGCTGTGCCTGTGGCATTTGCTGCTTTTGCTGCATCTGCTGTTGCGCCTGCATTTGCGCTCGCATTTGCGCCTGGTGTTGTGTCTGTACAGCCTGTGCTTGTCCTAGTGCTGGATACATCATCCGTCGTGGGCTCTTCGAATCCTGTCGAAGCACCATGAGACTTTGCTGGTAGGTTGCTAGATCCGCGGCACTGTTGCCGGCATTATTGTAGTCTACGCCGAACAGATCGTTGCGAGGTCTCTGAGGCTGCGCCTTTGTCTGTTGAGCACGCCACCAGTCACTTCGTTGCTGGCGCTCTTCCCGACTGGAAAGGATGTCTGTCCCGGCCGCATTGCCTTCTTTCGGTGCCAACTTGATGTTCCAAGGCTTCAGCGTGGGTATGGCATTCTCGAGTCCGGCAAACGTTGCCTGCGAAGTCGAAAGAACGACCTTGCAGTTTCTCCATGTCTCGGAAGTCTTGTTGGTGATGCGGGCGTCGTAGCACAGTATCCCCGTGTTGTTTGTAGTGAACAACTGCAAGTCGTAGCTCGGAGCCCAGAACGCGGAAGAGGTGACGTACGACAAGGACAGATCGCACATGACGTCCTTCCCCTCGTCGGCATTTTCAGAAGTTGATGTCCAAGCCTGAGCCGTCTCACTCGACACTGACGTCCGACGAGAGGATGTTGGAGTGAAAGCCGCCACCTCGAGGGAGACCCGGACAGAGTAACACATCTTGGGCCAGAAGCGCTCCCTTTCCGTCTGGATTCGTGCCTTTTCCTTCTGCAGCTTCGCCTTCTCCCTGGCATCCTTCTGCGCCTGCCTATCCCGCTCCTTCTGGGCTTTCTTCATAGCACGAGTCGCCTCTGTCGCCTCCCTTTTTTGCTTCTTGACGAGCCGAGTTTCTTGCTTGAGGAAGATGCTAAGGCGTTTCATGTTATCTTGTCCGCAAGTGACTCCGGCTACGTGGTCTTGGAAAATCCGATCTCGCTCGGCCCGGTAGGTTTCGATGCTTCCGGCGATGTTGATACCTTCTTTGCTGTCAAGTGAACTTCCGTAAGCGTCTAGGATCTTGAGACGACTGGCTGCGCTTTCAACTGCTTCCTTGGCGCTTCGCTCCTCATCTCTAAGTTGTCTGATTTTCACTCGCACCTTGTCGAGGGCGGAAGGTTCTTCGTTTTCGTCTACTTCTTCCTCTGGTTCTCCGTCCAGTTCTTCATGTGCATCCGACATTTCGTCATCAGAGTCCGGATACACATCTTGGAAGCTCTCGCGGTTGGGAACAAACTCAATGGCAATGTCAGTTATGATGGCTGAGCCGGTCCCGTCTACCTTGATTGTAGATTCATCGACTGTTGGAGTCAAGCCGAAGATGGTGATTTGGTTAGCGCCGGGCTAGTTACTAGGGTCAGCCGGGGGGCAAGATACTGGTACAGGGTACCGGTGTATCCTCACTTTGAGTTGTAGGTTGCGCAAGTCTCTCACGACTTGGGCACTGTTGGGAAAGAGTGTGACGCATCGAGTGGCCAAGTCTCGCGCATGGTATTCCTTGTTGTGAGCCATGTCTGACATGTTTGGCGGCTTTGGTGGCCTCGCTAATTAGAGGGGTGACTTGGCAATAGCGGTAGCAGCTAGGGGAGATCAGAAGGGCTGGGTAAGGCCCGAGAATATTTGGTGAGATTGATTAACAAATGAAGAGAAATTGAAGAATCATATGAATTGAATTGATGCCGGAGAACAACACTGAAACTTGGAGGGCATTCGTGTGATACTTATAGTTGTGGTGGGAGGCGGAAACGAGGCAATGCAAACCAGCGGCCAAGACAAGGGTCGGCGCATCCTGTTGCCTGATGAGCAAGACAACTGCTGCGGAATTCCATCGTCTCCTCCGCTCAAACTTTCATCCGATAGCCAGGAGCTGATATGTGCTAGAACAGGAATTTCATTCGTTTCGGTGGCCTTTTAGACCCAGAACAAAGTCTGCAAATGTCGGAACCTGTGATGCCTTGGACTGTAGGTGGTGGCCCCTTTCAGTCGATCAAATGTCCATAAGGAAGAAGTGAATTGCTGCGTCAGAAGCTGCAATGCGCATGGTACGGTAGAAAGAGACTTACACATCAGCGTAGAGAATCATAACCGATTAATCTAATCAATAATACGATTGATTTACCTTCTTGTTCATAGGTACGTGATGTTCCACGTCCAGTTCATGAGCGTTTTCCGATTTACGCTGCGATTGCCGCATCTCTGAGTCAATTCAGCTCAGCCAATCAGTGGCTTCGATTAGTTCTGCTCAACCGCGGGAGGTCTTCATCGCCGAGTCCCTTCTGAGAGGTGTCCAGGCCGAGTGAAATGATTTTGAGCTAAGAAAGCGCAGAGTTTCTCTCATCAAACTGCGGTTGTTTTGAAGACTTCAATTGTGATCCATACATGAAATTGGCAAGGAGCAGACTGGCACAAATGTTGCTGCGAATTAGTGGATTTTGCCTTGACACAACACAGCTGCTTCCATGTGTGTATGAGACCCAGGTAGTAGCAGCTTGCGCGAAGACTAGCTTCAAGTTATGAGCCTGCGACACAGCGCGGCATCCCTTTCTCATTATTGGCCTATTTACATAGGTTATGACGACTCAATAAGTCTAAGTCTTCTCTTCTCCTACCCCATCCTACACAAATCCCAATAGGTCAACACCGTACTCCAAGCCATCAACAAAGTCCACTGTCGATATTATTATTCTTACTCCGTTACTCCTCCGGAATATTACGCAAATATGCCTTACAGAAGCACCGCCATCCCGGCTACGAGACTGATAACCACCGCAGCCGCAGCAGCGCACCCAGCCCCTGCTCTCCCGGCGTCAGCCATGACGTTTCCACTGGACGTCAAGAACGGCTTCTCCGCGACGACGCGAATATTGTCGACGAGCCGATCTTTATCGGGCGTATATGTCGACTCCACAAAGTTGCACTCCTTCATGATGAAGTCCAGGTCTGCGTACTGTTAGTTCGCGTCTGAAAACTAACCATCGCCACTCCTAATTGTAGGGTGAGGAAAAGAAGACTGCACTCACTATTCGCCCGGTTTCCAGTCTTCCGGATACAACTCTGACACAACCCAGCTAGCAGCTGAACATCAAAGCTCTTGTTAGAACACGTGCACTGCTTCTCGGCTTCTTCACGGTCGTTGGGTGACTTGTTGTCCGGCTGCTTCTCTGGCCCAGGACCCATGATGGGTATGGCGGTCGGGTTGCTCATAGACGCCTGAGGAGGTTGAAGCTGCTGCGGTGGTGTCGGCCGAAGCATCGGGGGCGTGGTCTGCGGGGAGGACGATGGAGGCGGTTGCTGTTGCGGCGGTGGTGGACGCTGAGGTTGCTGCTGTGGAGGCGGTTGTTGTTCAAGGGGTGGTTGTTGGGCTGGAGGTTGTTGAGGCATGGGCCTTGATGTTGATGAGGGCGGAGGGAGTGATGGTGGTTGTTGCGGTCTCGGGGCTGTGATTACTGGAGGCGGCTGGACCGGAGGCGGCGCCTGTACGGGAGGAGGAGCCTGAACCGGGGGCGGAGCTTGGACCGGAGGTGGGGCCTGGACGGGTGGGGGTGCCTGCACCGGCGGAAGCACCGGTGGCGGCAACGGAGTGGGTATTGTCGGCGCCGACACTGTCAGGAACACAGTCGATGTGATCAAGACAGGCACAGGCGGCGGTACTTGCGGTGGAGGATCTATCGAAGGGGTCGCTTGTGGCGGAGGAGCCGGCGCTGAGGGTGTAGGCGTGTTCTGGGCATCCGGCGTACTCGTGCTCAGCGGAATCTCCGGTGAGGGGGCAGCAAATGGCAGCGTGGCAATGAAGACGGGCGTAGCGTCCACGGCCGACTGTTGCGCGTCCTGGGCTGGCTGCTGCGCATCCTGTGGAGGTTGTTGTACAACGTTTGTAGCTTGAGGTTGGTCTAGGCCGGGAGTCGATACCTCTACTGCATCGTTCTGGTTAGGTCGGCGATGGTGGTGGCGGCGTGCGACTCCGTGTGCGTCTGCTGGTGATGGTCTCCTCGCGTGTCGCCTCTCTGGCGGCGGTCTGTGTTGTGGCGTGTCGACTTTCCTCCTCTTTAGCCTCTTGAGCTCGTCGAAGCTATTATCGACGTCGCATTTGAATGTTAACTCGACGATGGGGCCGCATATTGTTGCGCATTCGACGGGGACGTCGTCGACTTGAACTTCTCTGGCGCTCGCTAGCACGGCGAGGCCCGAGAGGACTAGGAATGATGCATCTGTTCCCCTCATCTTGTACAATGGATTTCCGGCAAGGCACAAAATAAAAACCGTCGAGGTCGGTGATTAGGTATCGTAGGACGCGTAGGAGAATCTACTCCTTTCGCTCGCTGGTCGCAGTATTATGGCAAAGTCACGATACAAGCACGCGCAAATCAGTAGAAAGAAGATCATCCGCACATCATCCAAACGAGAGGTACTCCAAGCCCAACACCTATATCAGACAGCCACATCTTCCCTTCCACGTTGTCCCTCACACACCACATCCTCAGACTCAGGACGCAGCCGTCTCCCGCAAACAGCAGACATGGATGAAACGGCAGCTCAAGCTTCAGAAGGGAAAGGGAAAAAGGTTGGACGGAAGAAAAACCAAACACCCCAGTGCTTCCTACCCCGGACCCGACGAAATTGGCCACCCGGCGCGCCGGCAAGCCTACCAAGCTTCAACATGGTGCAGAATACTCTAAAAGAAAGTTGTGGACCAGAAGCGGGGCAAGACAAGGCACAAGGGGCAAGGTGCGTGGGAAAAGGTAAGCTTGGTGAGGAACGCAAGACGGCTTCATACCGAAACTGGCAAAATCTGGGTTTGAACGACTCGTCTTACATGTCTCGGAAACAAAACAATCGCATGCGAGCAGGCTGGGGAGGGGAAGCACAATCCCTACTCACATCCTTCCTCTCCCCTCCCCTTAGATCTTCACTACCCCAGCTGCCCAAGTCCTAGACTCCAGACTGAGACTCAAGACTCGTGCGCACCGGTTGGAAGAGTGCAACGTGAAACGTGAACAGACCGCGCCGACTCGCCAATCGCAATGCATCACGATGGTTGCGGACAAGGTCCATCCCCCGATGCCTCCCATGGAATGGGGACGACGTCGATCAGAAACAGCTCACTATGGTCGAACTTGGAGAGTCAGTCGATGCAAGTAGCAGATGGTATCTGAGGCTCTGCGTTGATGACGAGCTCGTTGATGTTTATTTTACTAGTGCCCCCGCGAGGTTTTGAAATAGTCCCCGTTTACTTGTACCTGTAGTCTGACTAACTCACCTTATCCAGAAATATTGAAGAGAGCTGATGATTGACAAGAGACAAGCATCTTAACGCAAGAGCAGAGACTACAAAGCAAAAGGGTACAGAGGGTATCATGCAACACAGTTCATGTTAAGTATCCTGGAGTCTAGAACATGCAGTACTCCTCCTCCCTAGGTAATCCTCAGACGAACTCGCGAGCCGGATGAATAGTTCCCCTTGGATGGTGAGAACAAAATATCTCAAGTTTGCAACGTGAAACGGCGACTCAAGAATGAGACGAAAAAGAAGAGCACACGCATGGGATGCGCATTGAGGTAAGCGAAAGTAAGCTTCCAGGAAGCAGCTGCCTTAGTACTCGTGGAGTTTATTCCGGTCATGTCGGCACTGGTTCTGACTTTACTGTTCGAGCAATTTCATGTCAGAATCAGCCCAGACGATGGGTTCCTGGATAGGGGTGACGGGTGACTCGAGGCACTTGCGGACTGGACTCATCTACCATGTTCATGATGGCTTCAATCGACCACGGCTTACTTTACACCTCTCATTTATCTCATTGAATATTAAGTAGAATATAGTCTAACATCTTCTAAAGATGACACTCTCCACGCTTACAGCCCAAGGCCAGCTCAACTCCTCCCCCGTCTCCCAACACTCTCAACTCGAACCCCAAGCTTGGCCATCTCATCACCATCAATCACCCCCCTCCCATCAAACACCCATCTCGGAACCTGCATATCTCGCGCCATCCTCTCCCAATCAACCCTTTCCTTGACTCCCTTAACCTCTTTTGCCCCCGGCCCGTTGGTGATAGCAGACCCCGAGTTCTCGCAATCCCCTTCCTCCGCCCGACAGTCCGGGCAATCTCCCGCGCAAGCAGGCTCAGCAACGTAACGCCCAAGCGAATCATCCAAAGTCGCCGCACCCCTCTCCCCCTTCTCCAGCGTTAGTCTCACATCCGGCTGCCGAAGCTCCTGGCCTACCGTCTCCGCCGCCCGCGATGTCGTGCTTCTGCGGGGAGGAGAAGGCGCAGAACCCGGCGTATCCCTGACGTCGAGCTCACCCGTGTTCCGAAACTCGTCAAACTCGGTAGTGATGAGAACCGCGTTGCTACCACGACAAGCGTCATACGCGTTCCCATACACAACCAAGGGCCCGCCGCCGTCTTTCTCCAAAGCCCTCGTCGTCTGCAAGCCGCAAAGTTGCCGGATCTCTGCTTGAATCACCAGGGGATTACAGCACGGGTCAAACACGGCGATCTCTCTTGGTCCCTCCTCCAACAGCGCCCGAATGATCTCCAGCGCAGGCGACTCCCTCGTATCCGACGTATCCTTCTTGAAAGCGTACCCGAGGACTGTAATCTTCTTCCCGGCCAGAGTATTGTTCAAACACTTGACCACGCGTCTCGTGAACCTCTCGCGGGCGTACTCGTTCATCTTGACCACTTGCCGCCAGTACTCCCCGACCTCGTCGAGATCAAGCGACTCGGCAAGGTACACCAGACTCAAGATATCCTTTTTGAAACAACTTCCCCCAAATCCAATGCCCGATTTCAGGAACCGGTCCCCGATGCGTGGGTCCCGGCCCACGGAGGCAGCAACTTCTTCTACATCCGCGCCTGTCCGCTCGCAAATTGCGCTGATGGAGTTTATACTGCTTATCCGCTGTGCGAGCATCGCGTTGGCGACGAGCTTGGCGAGCTCAGATGACCAGACATTCGTCGTCAGGATGCGTGATCGAGGGACCCAAGCGGCGTATACGCTCGCCAGTGCCTCGGCTGCGCGATGTCCTGAGGGCGTCGTGTCTGCGCCAATGAGGACGCGATCTGGGTGAAGGAGGTCGCTTACGGCTGTGCCGGCGGCGAGAAATTCTGGGTTAGAGAGGATTTCAAAGTGTACGCCTGGTCGGTGGGCGGCGAGCTACGAGAGATGCTCAGTTAGCTACCAGCTTTACGCAGGTGGGTAGTCTCGAAACGCAGCGTGGACTCACTATTTCTCGCACAAGCTCTGCGGTCCGGCATGGGACGGTAGACTTCTCGACGATAATGGCGCCCGGTCTCGCGTGCCGTGCAACCACGGCGGTGACGGCCTCAAAAGCTGCCATGTCCGTCGCGCTACCGGCGCCGTGACCCCGCGTCTTTGTCGGCGTGTTGACTGCGACGAGAACCACGTCCGCTTCCGAGATGCACCTCGAGACATCTGTGGAAAAGAAGAGGTTCGGCTGCCTGGGCGGGACCGTGACGCTGCTGCTGTTACTCTCGCCACACTGGCTTCCACACTCGGAGGTAACTGATGATGATGGCGAAAAAGTCTCGCAGTGTCCCGACTTAACGGCCTCGTTAGAGAATGGAACCGTTTGTTCCTTGGTGCCATCCCTTGCGACTCTGACAATGTCTCGCAGGCCAGGCTCGTAGATGGGAGGATGCTTCGAGTTCCACCTCCTGATCCGCCCCTCATCTCTGTCCACGATCGTGACTCGGATGTGAGGGTTCTTGAAGGCGATGACCGCCGCCGTGGGCCCTCCTAAAGTGAAAGGTTAGCTTCCTGATCCCAGGAAACTAATGTGTGAATCTCCGGAATGCAACTTACCCACATAACCAGCGCCTACGCAACAGATTTTGCGAACAGTACTTCTGCCACTGTTGCTATCAGAGCATGTCAGATCTTCTGGCTTCATGTCAAGCTCGGGAAAGATTTCCTCGCCCGCATCCTCGCCATCAAGGACCAGCCGACTCGCTGCTTTGACCACAGGACTGAAAGTGCAACTCCCGTCAGGTGTCGTAGGAACCGTTGACGCCGCTCTCTCGTCCACATCCTCATCTCCAAGGACGGCATTGGTATCATAAGCTCCCGCCATTGTCGCCGCCCTGATGGAAGTACCTCAATACCTTCTTGATTCCCTATCCCAGCTATCAAGGGTTCACTGCGTATATAACTAAATGACTTCACGCATGCGCGATGACCAAACCCGTCTTAGCTATCCGCTTGCTGATGGATTTCGTCCGATGGGGAAAAAGGCGTTCGTTTCACTATCGTCGATTAGGCATGGTTCAGCAAACGGTGGCGGCCGTGCGGGAACGAACGGTTTGCTGTAGATCTGGCGTGGCTTTCAGGGCGCGGCACCGATTTAGCAACGCCCGCCTGTTTATCAGCTTCAAGAGCTTGACGCGCGTCAGTTGAGGTAAATGGTAATTAAGTGAGGAGACGCGGCGTGGCGGTCAATTTGCCGTATTCCGAGAGGCTGTGATGTGAAGAAGAATGTAGATGGAGATGACAGCTAGCGAAGTACTTTATACCACATGTAGATTCGAGGTATAATCGAGCATGAAGGGCTTCAGGCAAAGATTTCATGCGACGTCTGATAAGTTGGCAGCGTCGACGTGCCCTTTGTATGGCAGCAAGACTAAATGCTGGTTCGTACTTTGATCCCGATAGCGGCCGAGCGTATCGCAAGTCACCAATAACTACATGGCTACAAGTCGACAATGATGCAGCTTATCGTCGACGGTCAACGCATGTGGCCATAAGACCTCCATCACGAACGTCACGATGCCCCTCCCCCGCAGCGATGACCCCTCCAACTAATAGCACTTCGACACAGCACGGGTGATGGGAAACAGCGAATTGCATCCTCGTAAAGATGCAATCGTGCAGGAGACAGGCCACGATTCGTTTGGCCTGGGCGAGATAGCCAGCGAACCTACACTAGAATGTGTAAATCGTGGAAAAGAGGTTGTGAACGAACCTGACCCAACCGGAGGGACCACGGGTATCTGGATACAGCCCGCGATTCGCCTTTTCGACTGCCTTGTCCCATGTGTATGAATCAGGAACTTGTCATGTGGCCAATCTCGTTGGAAGACAATGAGAAAATGCAACTGTGATCTTCTAGGTTGTTTTGTATTTCAGAAAAAGTTGTCGCTGTCTCGTTGATTTGCTTCTCATCCACCGAAGCGGGAATGTGCCGCGTTCCAGGCTTCTGATTGGCTGTTGACCTAAGGTCTCGCGATCGTGGTCTCTGTATCACTTCAGCTTGTCCGAAAACAGGTGCCCCAAAAAAGACTAGAAGGTTGAGAACTTGGCGTTGGGATGTTTGGAAACAGGTAGGCTTGGATGTATGTCGAATACTAATTGACCTAGTCGTTGGCCTTTCTGAGAACTCGATGATCTCAAACATCAACACTTGCCAGTTAGTAGGCTACAGATGTCAATGTTAGGCTTGCGATATCAGCCAATAACCGGACCTTCACGACCATCGAGAGAACATGAAGATGAAGATCAAGGGTCTCAAGGTCTCAAGGTCTAAAGGAATGCGCATGGCTTGGTAGTTCCCGTGATGCTGTCTCACCAGTCTCAGCCACACGTAGCAATCGTCAAAGAAGAATGATTCGCGAACAATTTCGATACGCAACCGGAATCGACCTCTGGGACCCTGCAGCAGATGCACCCGACAATCTTTAATGTGTTGTTCCGCCCCCACTACGTTTGCGGTCGGCCAGAGAAGCTTGCCATGTGGCCAAGCACGACGCATCGACAGGCTGTCTCGTTCGAGCTTCTTCCGCCCCTCCCCCGCCACACTTTACCACAGGTACCTACGTGATAGTCCACCTAGTGCAATGAGACATCTAGGTCGCTTGACCTGCAGGCTTCTTTGCCAATTCGAACATCGCAGCTGTGCGCGAGATAGATATCAGAGGGCCTTGCGCCGCCTGTGGCACATCCCTTCGGTGCTTGACGAACGCCAACATCTTCTCACAGACTGCACCCGCGACCTGGAATCTTCAACGCCCGCAGTAATTGCTGACGAGCCATACTCAGCGTCGCTGCGAGACCTTCAAGTTACTTTTCAGTAAGAACCAGAACGTCTAATAAGAAGCTGATCCAGGCTGACAGGTCAACCGGCCTAGGTATCGCAGACACTGGCAATGGCAGAACCACTTCTACCCAAGACCTACGGTACGATGCCACGATATCCCGCCCACGACAACTCCGTATTCCCATCCTCATTAAGAGGGAAGCGCATCTTGCTCTGCACCGAATCCTTTGGCCCCGTCAACGGCGTTAGCCGGACAACATTGATGCTCGTCGAGCACCTGCGATCCCACGGCGCACTCGTCGCCGTCGTGGCGCCTCACAATCACACCCAGCACAACAGCTTTTCTCCCACAACAGTAGATGACAGCCAGGTCGAAGTGCGCCTTCAAGGATACCCGTTACCCTTCAACCCCGAACTCTCCGTCGTCTACCCAGTGCGGGTATCGGCCCTCTTCGCAAGGACTTTTGGGCCAGACAGCCCGCCCGACCTGATCTACCTCGCGTCGCCGGCATCTCTGGGCTTCCAGGTCATGCTGCAGCTCCGACAGCAGCCCAAGGAGAAACGGGTGCCGGTGATCTGCAACTTTCAGACCGACTTGGCGGGATACTGCGCCATCCTCTTCCCTCACCCATTCAGCATCATGGCCGTCTTCGCTTTCGCCATGGTCCAAAGCTTTCTGTTCCAGCATGAGTCGGTCAAGACCATCTTCTACCCCTCACGCTTCGTGCGCAAGTACCTCGAGGCCCAAGGGGTCCAGAGCTCCAAGATAGAGGTGCTTAGACGAGGCGTCAAGACGGAGTTGTTCCGGCCGGAGATGCGCAGCGAGGCGCTGAGGAAGAAAATTGCCTCGAATGGAGAGATCATCCTGACATGTGTCTCCCGAGTGGCGGGTGAGAAGGGATTCGACTTCCTCGCCAAGGCAGTAAAGGAACTCGATGCAAGAGGTCTCCGATTCAAGCTCCATGTCGTCGGCGGGAACCGTAATGCAGAAGTGGAAAGGGAGGTTCATGAAATGTTTGATCCTTTAAGAGAACAGGGCAAAGTCATCTTTGCCGGGTTCAAGACCGGAGACGACCTGGCAACGGCGTATGCATCAGGCGACATTTTCCTCCACTGCTCCGTCACCGAAACCTTCGGCTTGGTCGTCCTAGAGTCGATGGCAAGCGGCGTTCCGGTGGTCGCCCGAGATGAAGGCGGGCCAAGCGATATCATCGATAATGGCCGCTCGGGGTACCTTGTACCGCCCAACGACTTGGAATCATTTGTTGACAAGGTCATGTACCTCTCCAAAGACAGAGACTGTCGAGAGGTAATGGCCTCACAAGCTCGAGCGATGGCATGCGAGGCTACCTGGGAGAAGATCAACAACCAGGTCGCCTGGAGGATGATTGACACGATTGAAGAGCGAGAGCGAGAGAGAGCCCAGGTTACCCATCGACGGGTGTCCATCGCTATGCAAGCCAGCCAGCTTGTGCCAATATACAGCTGGCTGCTGATGAACAACGCCATGCGCGACGTCGTGGTGGGTAGAATAGTAGATGCCAAGCTCGTTGGCGGGTTCGGCGTCGTCATGACTTTCTGGTTCTTTACGGGGATGTATCTGGCGTTTACTGAGGCGGCTCTATGGGCCAAGGGCATGTTGCCACGATATCGGGGTCAGCAAGTGGCAGAATAGTGACACATAATGGTTGGTTGATTTTCATTCAAGGGCGTCGGTGCGATGCTCCCAGAACTGAGACCGGTTCATTGGTGTTTTGTGGCTTAGTATTGGCGTCTGGCGAATGTCTTGGTAATTCGGTAGTATTTGTGATGGGGGCACTGGTAGCGAGTAACTCCTTAGTCGTCATTGGCGATGTTTGAACTGTGAATCATAAGGTGTCAATTCAATATTGAATCGTCGACGTTGAGATGAACCGGCAACGCTTGCCGCGATAGCCGATTATTCCAGCATGGCCGCGTCATTGAAGGCAGCTGAGACGGTGGGACACCGGGTTAACGAGTTTATCACCAGTGGAGTGTTCGTGCGGATACTGAAGAGATGCCGCTTGTTCCCAATGCCGCTCTCACCTTATTACAACGACCATGAGTTATCGTCAAGGGGGCCGGAAGGTGGGCGGGCGTGATAAACCGTGCCTGGGCCAGCTGGGGTCCCGAAACCGGTCGCACCACGAGCGACCGGGAGATGGAGGAAGCGTTTCGGGCTTCAGCCACGGGATGGTCCTCAGTAGTTATGATGGAAGATTGTTGCTTTTCCTCGGCCGCCAGGAACCGAACCTTCAAGCATGAGCGTCTAGGTGGGTAGTGATTCTGGTGGTTTCGGTCTATTCGTACGGAGTACTTCGTACATAGTGAGTGGTCAAGGGCTTAAGGCATGTTGTATCCGTAGAGATGTTGACAGATCGCGGGGATGTTTCTGATAGAGGCGGCGATCATTTTCGTGCGATTTTTGTTGACCTCCTAGGCTCACCGCACCAGATCTCCGTATCCTAAAATTGAAGACAGGGCAGCTTCTCGGTAGAGGGGCCGTTGGGCAGGGCATTGTGCCAATAGGATACGCCTCAGGGACGATCAAATTGATGAGCAATGGTAGGCCAGGGTTCAGACGAGATGGAAGCCAAGCTTTTGGTGACAGGAGGTTAAACAGTCGCAGGGGGCAGCGACAAGAGGGTGAAACGTTGTGATGAGGACGAGGATCGATGGAAAAAGACCGAACTTTGAGAGGGGTGGCTGGTGACATTGAGGAGGAGATGTGGCTGGAGAGAGCCACTTTACCCATCGCTGTGGCTAGTGATTGATGTGGCTAGTGATTGATGTGGCTTGTGGATCCAATGTAACTGTGGCGCAGTAAGGTTCCTTAGGTATTCCCGCGCTCAAAAGAACTTCGGAACAAACCGATTTGAGAATGTCAAATATTCTTCCGAATTCAATACAATCCAATTCAGTGAACTGTTGCTGGGAGCTACATGCAACATGGGCCTCCAGTGTATGCCGCTCAGCCGTGCTGGCCCATTCTTCATTTTTCGCGCGGCGGTGTCCATTGAATTGGGCGAGGTGCGCGGCGGCGTCTGCATGGATGCCATGGAAATGCCCAGCGCGCTCGACCTGGTCGTGCTAGACCCACGCGTTTCACCTGAGACAAGGGCCGCTGCCTGCAGTTTGCTCTCTGCAGACGCCGCGCCTTGGGCTCTTGATGTCCGGTGAGAGGCGTGATGATGCGGCCATTGTTAAAGCGAATGGCTTGATGGACGCAATATCGGCTCTCTTCGTGGCATCAACGTCCGTCCGCCAATTGTTCGTTGTGGCGGCTCATCCTTGTGATGCGTACCACAGTCATCGCATCCGAGCGATAAGAAGCAAAGACCATTCGATCACAACACGTCCCATCCTCTGCTTCTTTAGCACGCAAGGCGAGTTGATGTTGGCATTGGAATACCCATATTCAGTCGTGTACATCGGATTGTGCAGCGTGCGGCTTCAAAGTCTAAAACCGGTGGCTGCTGTCGCCGATGATCCAAGCCCCTAATTACCTCGCACCTGCCACTGCTGACTGTGCCTCTCGAATCTTCACTAGCAATTCGGGTGGTGGAGTGGTGGCGGATGAGGAAAAGGTACTTCTGGAGCGAGTGTGGTCAGGCAGGGAAACACAAGTATCGTACTTTGTGCCCCTGGCCAAACAATCTTCACTCAAGACCCCTGGCGCCTCCCACCCTGGGCAAGATAGAACCAATCAGAGGCAGTTTATAGCCCAAAACTGCTTCAGCCCCCGACCAGTCCTCGAACGACGCTTGTTCCATCTCCAGTCGATCCGACAATGCCATGGGCTGGGTGCTGGCACGAGGTAGGGATATGCTCAGCAGATCCAGGCACAAATGGCACATCTGAGCTTCCCCTTCGAGGGTGGTGCTCAAACCTTGAAGCGTAAAAGTTGGAAGAAGTAGACCATCGATGAGGATGTAGGAGGGCGACACGTCTCCATCGTCTGGCGGTCAGTCCGTGTACCGTTTTGTCGACTCCGTTTGGTTCATGGCCACTCAGTTCTATCCCTTAGCGTGACCAATGGCTGGTCCACAGTTGATCTGGCCGAATCCCGTATTTCTCGGGCTGAGCGAAGCGCAGAGAGCAGACTGGCAGGGGGGAGAAGAAGAAAAAAAAGCCGAGGCGGTAAGGCGAAGAATTGTCCACTGGCGCACTGGAAAGACGGCAGAGGCAAAAAAAAAAAAAAGGGAGAGGGACTGTGGGAAAGGGAGGGAGAAACGGCGGCTGCCAATGGAATGCGACCGAGGGACACGTACTGGATACGTATCCTAGGGGTACGGAGTATAGCATGGGTCACGTGTATCACGTGCTACGATTTGCTTAATCTTTCCCTATAAACTGGTACACTAGACTCAAAGAAGACTAAAGGAAGGTCCCCCCGGCTAACCTTACCTCAACTTACCCTCGCAGCCGCCTCCAGTCTTCCCGTCCCTCCACCACCCCAGCACCCAATTAGAAGCCTTAGATTCAAACTTGGCACCATCCCGCTACAGCCTCGGACCCTCTGCACACTTCGCCCACCCATCCTCTCCATCTTCTCTACATCCCTCCATCCTCCATTCCTACATTCCTTCCAGCCCACCACCGATATTCAGTTCAACCTCCTTTCCACACACCTCTTTCTCCTGTCTCCCGTTTCCACGTTTCCAGGCCTGCCAGCATCCAACAACCCAGGTCCCTGCGCGCCTCTCGTTGCATTTGCCGTCTCACAAAGTCACAGACCACACACAGTCTCGTCCGTCGTCCACATTCGCAACCACAACTCGTCCTTTCAGTCCATATACACTGGTCGAATTTGCAGTACATTTGTACCAGTTGTACTCCGTACCATCGTATTCTCTGTCTGTACAGTCGGTTGAAGCACGCCTCTGGCCTCAGATCCTCCCCCAGAACCATCGTCATCCTTGTCAGGTTACCACCCCTCCCGACACTCGTCTCCGTCTCTTCCTCGATACACCTTGTCACTCACACCCGACAATCACATTCACCTTGCCGCTCCTGACTTCATCACACCAACTGCAGCAAACTCCCCGTTTCCACCTCTCGTACGGATAGAGCCCTTGTCTTCGCGCCCATCACTCCATCAATCCCATCTCCATCCTACACTACCTACTCCGTACGGACCGTACCCAAGAAAGGCTCAAACCACCCCTCAGCCCTGCTGTGGATCACAACGTGTCAGGCCATTGCTCGTCTTGCCAGGCACCACGATGGTCGCTGCATGACACAATTCCCCCAACACGTCTCCTGTTCTCAAAGGCCCAGCCCTGCTGTGCCCTGCCCGTTTATCGACGTTTAATCTCCGTCCTTATTGATTCCTCGCCACCCCATCCCACTCTCACCCTCTTCCTTCCTAGCCTTCTCTCGTTCGTTCTGCGCCATTCCGAGTCGAGTCGACAAGACATCTCGCGACCAACCCGAGTACAGCCAAGCCAGCACTAACCATACCCTTCCCTCTGACGGGCAGGTCCCTTTTTTCCCCTTATCCTTTCTCTCCTCCCATCGACTACTCTCTCTTCTCCTCTGGATCCGATTCGAATCGACTTGTCTCGCTTCGATCCCGTCGTTAACGAATCTTCGACACGCCAACCGATCAACCAAGCCATTCCGGACACTAGACGTGGTGGACACGATTTACGCTCTTTCTTTGGCTTCGTCTTATTTCAATTCGCTTCGCTTCGCCGCCGGCCGGGACCCGACTTTGTAATTAGACCTTGGCGACGCCAAACCATCATCAGCAATTCGCTCCACCTTTTCTCTCGGCCCCGAGCCCATTAATACCATAGCCGCCCGATCTCCCCGGCTACAACGCTACTCTCCGCTTTCTCTCAACTTTATCGACAATGTATTGGAAGGTGGTTGTTACCACGGCGGCGCTGGCCTCGCGCGCTTGCGCCGAGATTCGCCCGCTGTCGATGGATTCTGCAATCGAGGTTCGCGCGGTGGACGTGTTGGAACGAAGTTACGAGGATGTCGCAAATCGGTACATGGAGAAGCGACAAAGCTCCATGGCGGACGCTGAGTGGGTTTCGAGAGCGACAGAAGTTACCCTGAACAACGACGGCACCATCAACATGACGGCGTGGGAGCAAGAAACGTCGGCAAAATGCACCGACGCCCTTTCACATCTCGACCAGGCCTCGAACCCGTCCGGAACTTGCATCTGCTACAACTTGCCGAGTCTGAACGCCCAAACCGGTGTCTTCGAAGCCGACCTGCGGTTGTTCAAGGTCTCCGAGCCAAACAATGCCTTCGCCGGAATTCCGCCACAGAACATCCAGGTCGGACTTTCATTCAACGGAGCTTCCGTCTCGCCAGTCAGCGCCAGCAAAATTGGCAGCTCTACTGCTCGACGGGATGTCAGCTTTGAAGTTCCTTGGACCGGCCTGCAAAAGCGTGTCGTTACGCCTCAGGCTTTGCAGACATATCTATTTGTTGGTCAGATTGACCAGACCAGAATGGTGGCACCAATGTCCATGTACGAACCCCCTCTCTACTGGTGCGGTCGCAGCAACAAAAGCTAACATTTCAAAGGTCACAATTTGAAGCTCTCGTCATGCCCACCCTGACGCTTACTGGTGTCAACGCCGCCGGCCAGACCGTCAGCACGAACGTCTCCTCGAACGAAGCCGCCTTTCTCACCGGCGTCTTCTCCAAGGAAATTATCCGATCCGATCTCGCCGTCGCCCAGGCTGCCGTCGATGAAGTTGTGGCCCAACTGAAGAATGGCACCGTCGCTTTCGTTCTCCCTGGCGTTCAATTGATGATCTTCCCCATAGGTCTCATCGTCACTAGCACCTGGCTCCTCATCGGACTGGCATTCTACGGATTCGGCACCTACGAGCGCATCGGCTACGCGGAGAGCTACAGGAGAAGACGGGCTATCGCAGGCGACACAGCCAAGCGTATATAAATCAATGACATCACGCGACCAGATACGAGACAATTTGTTCGGGGCA
>JFFI01000233.1:0-15558 GCA_001563125.1 Colletotrichum salicis
AAAAAAAAAAGTGTTTGTTTTCGTCCCTTGTCTGCTTATTCTTGCATTATTCAGCATTGGGCTCTGAGGAACCCAGCCCGACGACATGTCAAAGAAACGGACGTTACTTTTTCTTCTAGTTTCTCAGTGACATTCTGAGACCCTCCTCGTTATTGTCAAGTACATGACTACCAACACGGGAGTAAGAGTGCATCATGGATTTCTTGCCCTCCGGTTCGAGTTGCCCTGCATCATCAACTCTGAGATAAAGAGCGCCCCTGATAGACGGTTACACAGATCACCCCAAAGGTGTTGACAAATCCCATAAACACCTAGCACTCGTTTCTTTTCCAACCTTTAGGCCATTTCCCCAAGTCTCATGGCAATGCGATGGGAATAAAGAGACTGGACCAAAAAAGATATGCGCAGCAGCCCAGCGTCAGAACCGAAAATCGCAACACTTTCCCTGCCACACACATGCAAACGAAGAGAGACATTGCCTGGTCCCCGTGGACAAAAGTGCATCATACACCTTCGGTCGTCACCGAAAAATGAACTACCGCTTACCTTCAGGTGAAATGTGGCACGTGGATTGGTAAGGTACCTTGGCATGTTGGGCATAGAATCCCTAACCCCCCTCCCCAATTCCCTGCAGCGAATCCTACCCCACCGGGCCTCGCCGGCCTCGCCCTCCTTCACCGAGACCATGGCCAATAGGGACAGCCCGGTCGCATCACCACCCTTTCATCCATCCTTTCGTCGTATCCGCCAAAAACCTCCCTCTTCTTGAGTCTTTCTAACTAATGCCTGCATACACGCGATTGGGGATTTCTACCATCTACCCTCCCCTCCCCAGGACGAGAGACATTGCGGCACCTTCGTCCCGTCCGGGGGAGTCTATTCTGGGCACCCTCCTCAAAAGATCAAATATTGGAATCGACTGTCAGTCGCTCTCGGTGAAACACCTGCTCGATATTGGGGGTCCGCCAAGTACAGTCCCTCGTGTCGGTGATGATGCTTGGTTGGGTGGGGACTTTGGAGAATGATTCTAGAGCACCACGTGAAATGTGCCCCAGGAGAGGGGGACGAGACGGGGGGGGGGGTCGTATTCTTTGTCATTCTGGTTCTCCTCGTCCCCCTGTATCCGTATGGTTCAGTTGCATCCGTCACCCGTGTCCAAAGTGCGAGGCGCCTGCGGCAGTTGGAGAGTTACGTTCCGTGCGTTGGGAGGTCGCCGTGAGGGAACCGTGGACGAGGAGGGGGGCGGACGGGCGAGCGCGGGACGGAAATCTGGAACTTAAACCGGTGCCTGTTTTAATTTCCTTACGGATACCTTACAATGCAACGCTTCTCAAATTTTTTTTTCACTCCGAATGTCTAGGCAGGCAAGGCAAATGTTTTCCAAGATGATTACACATGGAAAAAATTGATCGATAGACCTTGTCCCAAATTCCCCGAATCGAGGCCCTTCCCAAATAGTCAATTTACCATGTATGTGGGGGGTTTCTCTCTCTCACACACACTCGCACATACACGCACTCTCTCTTCAGTCCCCCTGCCTTTCTGTCTTCGAACATCTCTAATGTAGGTACCTTGCCTCGTTCTTACGCACATACAAGCCAGGCCCATCAATCGTTCCATTGCATATAGGCACAGAATCAACCCATTCAGCCACTCACTCACCCCCCTTCATCTCACGCCTCGCACAACACACACATACACGCCCATCATTCGATCCCCCACTTCCCCCTCCCCTTACACACACCACGCACATCGCTTCTTTCTCGACGAAAATTTCTTGAGATGGATGGCATAGTGCATCAGGGGAACCAGCAGCCGCGCTCCCGCCGACACACCAAACCCGGATGCCAGAACCAACTCAAGTGACAAGGGGGAGGGGGCCTGTTTTTCCTTTCTGCTTCAGCCACGCGGGTTGCCAGCTCTACGCTTCTAGGAGCTTTTCTTGGTAGGTATGCCATCATAGATACATGCAGCTACCAACCCAGCTGTGTGTCCCGGTGTGTATGTGTGTGTGTGTGTGTGTGTAGGTGTTGCAGACCGCCTTTTCTGACCATTTACTGCCATCGGCATTATTGACATCCGTGTCCTTCAGCTGTGCCATCTGTCTACACTGCCAAAGTCTGAGCCTCATCAGAACAGCTGAATAAGATCAAAGACCTCTGGTTGGGAGAGCGTACTGCAGGTACTCACTCCATAATTATCATCAAATCCACTCAAGGCCCAAAGACATCACTCCCCAAAGATTGGATCTCTAATTTATGCCATGGGCCTGGCCTATGGAGCTTTCCAGCAGGCTTCTCTCTCGCCTCCAGCTACCGGGCCAACACTACGCTTGGGCAAGACACACATGCTGCACACCTGCATGGAAGCCCATCAGCTATTAGACGCAGCATCTACACTAGACCGAATGTGTTCACTTTTCTGTTCACCGCGCATGAAGGGAAACAGGCAGTCTTGGTAGTGGAAAATAAAAATTGGTATCAATAATCCTAACTTCTCATACGTGCGTTCAAGGCATCCACCACAAGCAAGGAGTGCATGATACTCGGGATCCTTCCTATCGGCCCAGTCCAGTGTCGACCCAAGAAACAATATTGAAAAAAAAACCAAAAAAAAAAGACACACAAAAAATGTGTTCGACGCTTGTTCCCAACTCCGTCGTGTTGCCACGCTTTTTTGCCCATCGTATCCCAATGCAAATCCCAGGGGTATCTGAAGAGTCTAGTAACTCTGATGGGAGGCCAAGTTTTTGCTCTCTTTTTTTCCTGCCACGCTCCGCCTTGATCCGAATGCACACGCCCCAATCCCGTTGGGTGGTCTAAAAACTCCCATGATGCATCATCAACGTCCCCCTTCCGTGTGCCGTGACACCCTCCCCCCCTCTTTGTATGTCCACTGACAGGCCAAAATGCCTGACGAAAAGTCAACACCTATGTGTAAACAATATGTTTCTCCCCTCTCCAGAGTTTCCAGTCCGGACGAGGGTAAGAATGAAAAAGAAACCGCTCAACAGCTCAAGCAATCGAGACTCTCGTACACTCCCCATCGTAAGAAATACAACCTTGACCGCAATGTAGATGATCCAAGGGAAAATATAAGTCGATCTGTACCACTTGACTGGAAGACAAGTGGACGACAACTGCAAGGAAATGACACGAAAGCAAGAAGAATGTTCAGACAGCCGCCTCGACCCAATAATTACCGCGAAAGAAATTACGCTCTGGTTTGACGTGCGATTTTGTTTTCCGTTGGACTGCTTCGTCTCATGTCTTGTTGAGCACGTCCATATATTGCTTTTCTTTACTCCGTTCCGCTCTTGTGGTATATACTCGACGTGGTTCGTGTTCGTGTGTTCGTGTGAGGAAAAATCATGTTCGGATTCGTCCCCTAGTAGATGGCATGGCTGGATTGGTGGTACATGCGGTCTCGGTAGGTAGCAGGAATGCCGTCGTATCTAGGGCTGCTTGCGCTCGAGGACTGGTCCATGTCCGTGTCGTAAACCTCGTAGCCGTGCTGGTGGTGTTGCATATACTGCTCCGGGGGAGGCAGTCTCTTCGAACTGTATGCTGCGAGGCTAGCGGGGTTGGGAACGCGCTTGACGGGATAGGACGAGGGAGCAGTCCTGGACTTTGAGACACGGTTGCTGACCCTGCGATCCTTGCCACGGCCCTTGATGCCCTTGTTGCTGTTCTTGTAGAGGTTGGCGAAATACCAATACATCTCTCGCTGGTCATCGGACAAGCCGTCGATATCGGAAATGGAGACGATCCAGTCGGTCATTTCCATGAGGGTCTTCTCATGGTACTTGTTTTGATGGTTCTGAATGCCAAGTTAGCTGGATGACCATGAGATATGCCACCATGACTCTACACACCTTGAGATTGCCTCTTTGGGTGAACATCTTGTTGCATGAATCGAGCTTGCAGACGAATGGCTTTGCATTGGTGTGCGTGGCCATGTGTGTCTGGAGATTGCCACGCTGAGCAAATACTTTGCTGCATTGTTCACAGCGGAATGGCTTTTCGCCAGTGTGGCGGCGCATGTGAGTCTGTAGGACGGTTAGCAAGGATTTGCTATGTTTGCTCGAAACCGGATGAACTAACCTTGAGGTTACCAGGCTGGGAGAAAGTTCGGTCACAGTGCGGCCATTGGCAATGCTGCGAATCATCAGCGTCGCTCTAAGCACACTCGATCAGCTACATGTACTTACGTATGGCTTTTCACCCGTGTGGGCGCGCTTGTGAGTGTCCAAGTGGGTGCTTTGGTAGAAGCTCTTGCCGCAACCGTCAATGTCACAAACATATCGCTTGGTCTTGGGAGCATCCGACGAGTCCGTTGTTGTAGAGGGCGTAGGGGCCGAAACAGCCGGGGTCGGCTCGGGCTGAAAAACATCAGCTCAGTCTCCATTGATAGCGGACGCAAAATCGGGACTTACCTTGGGAGATCTGAGCTCCGGCTTGACAACCTTCTCAGTTTCTGGGACGCCCTTGACGATATCATCCGTGTCGTGCCTCTTCTGAATCGCCTTCATGAGAGTGTCGATGGCAGTTGTGAAGTTCACCGCATCCGCGCTCGTGGGCTTGTTGAACTTGATTTCCTTGGTGTTGAGCGGATGGGGTGTCTTTGGGTTGCTCATCTTCGTCTCGCTTCGGGTTGATGGGCTGCGGTGTCGGTTGTTCTGTCCCAGAGGTGACTCGTGAGGATAGGAGCTGGCGCGCGGGACTTCATGCTCCGGAGCTGCCACGGGCATGATCGGTCGTTCTTGTTGAGCTGGTACTCTGAAGGGCATGTTCATGTTGGTCGGAGGTGAATCATATTGGGCATACGCGAAGTGGTTCTGAGTCGGGCAATGGTGACCCATTGCGGGCATAGATGCGACGCCGTAGTGAGATCCAACCATGTACTGGGGGGCCATGATAGCACCGTTCATGGGAGCAGAGGTAGCCGCTCTCGAGTCGTACTGCACAAAGGCTGTGTTATCCATCATTGCGTAATCGTGGCCGGCAGGCTGTTGCTGCCAGCGACCCCAAGCTTGGGGCGGGGCTGTCTGTTCCGTGAGGGCCATTTCTGCGAAGCCAAGACAAAGGGACGACGGATGGGCGGCGTCGGGTGTAGTTGGATGTAAGTAGGACGAGGTCGAAGTTGACTGACTCCTGCCTGTGTCTCGAGTATGTAGATAGAGTACGGTGAAAAGAGATGGATCAGTGGTTGATGCCAAAAAGAAAGGGCAAAGGTAAAGCGTTGACTGCTTGGGGAAGTTGAATGTTTATGATCTCTCGTGGGTTGAAGTTGAGAAAGAAAGGAGGATGGAGGCGGGTAGATGTAGTTTCGGGACAGAGTCAAGAATGTACTCGTGGTATAAAGTGCGGGAGGGGATAGCGGATGTGCGGCCGGGGTAGGATCCTCAAAGCCAATCGACTGGATTTGGTTCCCGAAGATCTCAGCACTAAATATACATGCATCCAAAGCGAAACCAGCAAGGACCCAGACAGTGGGTTGGTGAGAGGAAAAAAGAAGGGTTGAAGGCCAGGACCAGAACGAACATGGAGAGTTTGTGGAAATCATGGACCCCCACCACGAGGAGCAAGACGGAGGACTTCCATAAAAGCCGGGGTAGCGACTGAGCGGGCCACAACCTGGTCGACGCGAACGGAGACGAGACCTTGCTCTTGCTGTACAGGGTGGCCAAGTAGGTATAGGAGGGGAGAGGGGCGCGTGGGAAGTCGACCTCTGGGGGGTGTGGGAATGGGAATGGGAAGAGGCGTCATACCCATACCCTGCAACTGACTGAGCTTAGAGGTCGGTACAGGATGCACTCATGTCTCTCTCTCTCTCTCTCTCTCGCTGTGTGTGTGTGTGTGTGTGTGTGTGTACTAATCTCCCCTCATAGATGGCGGAGGCGTCTGCGACAAGCAGCATTGGGGTTCTCCCAGGGGCAAAAAGGCATGGCTAACGGCTGGCCGATCAAGCAACAGAATGAACCTCGGAACAGACTAGACAAGAAGAAGGTATAGAGACGCTGCGTGACTGCGTGGAAATCGAGAGGAGAAGCCTCGGTTACCCGAATAGAAAGGAATAAGACATTCTGGTAGAGACGAGTTCTTCATAGGGGGACAACTCACAGGTCGTCCGTTGGACTAGTTCGCAGGATAGCTCATCTCATCACCGTCTGCGGTTAAGGATAGGCAGGCGAATGGTGAGAGAGTGAAACAAGCATAATGTGGGAATCTCAAATAAAGACTGTCCCTTGTCCTCGGGCAGGTCGCTGTGGCCTCAATTTGTTGTTGCTTATTCTTGAAGTTGATGCGCAGCATGGCGACATGCGGCTTGGGTGTAGGTCAGATCTGCCCAAATGGGCGCCATTTTTTCTTTTCCTTGCAGGCTAGCATCGCCGGGAGGTCGATATTGCAGCCGGACGACAAGGCGAAGCAGGGGATGGTGGTGGAGGAACTTTTCGAAAAGCGTCGAGACAATATGAGAAGAGACAGAGATATTGATGGAATCAGGTATCCGTACGGACTATTCCGTGCGCACCAGATCTCATGAAAGTGATCACGATGGTTGGAAGATGGAGGTAGCCAACGTGGGAGCTGGTCATCGGTACCATGCCAGGGCCACTCTTCAAGAAACGTCAAGGTTTGACAGTTTGCAGAGTGAGGCGAGTGGAGAGCTGTAAGTCTTCGTGCGTAAATAAGGTATCGAAGTGGTAGTGTGATATTGAGCTGAGGTCGATCTTGAAGACGATGACGACGAGGGTGTTCCGAGTGAGCCTTTGAGAGAAGCGATTTCAGGCGCAGATACGAAGGTCAAGACCAAAGATTGGGTGTTGATAGTAGCCCAAACTACCGGGCCGGTTCGAATACGTACATAGAGAAGATGAAGCAGAGTGGCCAAGCTGAGATACGGATACAGGAGTGAGAGTGAGAAACGGAGGCTTGCTTCCAGTGCTTGGCAGCCATGAGAGACATTCAAGACATTCAAGACATTCAAGACGAAGTGAGACTCGAGACTCTCGAGAAAGGGCCGTACTATGGAGCAGGGATATCCTAGCCACTGGATTCTTAATTTTTCGTGCAGGCGGGCGGGACTGGACGGCAGGGAGAAGGAGGAGGGCAGGGGGTATGCCATTGGTGTCCGTACCATGGGATGGAGGATGGGTGGGTTACCTTACGGACAGAAAGAGGGGGGCGTGGAACAGATGTGCTGGTTCACACGGGGTGGTGAATTGAAAATAAAGTGAAAGAGTTGAAGTTGGATACCACACCCTGCGCTGCGCTGCCCTGCGCTGCCCTGCGGCCTGCGGCCTGCGACATGCCCTGCACTTGACTGCAGCCGTGGGAGTGGGGAATAGGAAGATTTTCGAGGGTACGTACTTCCCGAAGCCTTACCTAAGGCTTGGCAGATACGTACTCCGTACTCCAGAGTCTCCAACTCATCCCATCCAATGTGCGGAGTACGTACCTAGGTCTAGGTATCTAGGTAGGTAGGTAAGGTACGGATCACCGTCCGTACTTGACCGTCTCAAGGAGGTCGAGGCAAGAGATGGCTATTCGCAGCTGCCTTGGGTCAATCATAGCTTAGGTACGTATAAAGTACACTAGTGAGGTAGCTTACGCGGGTGCAAGTGCGGTGCGGATACATTCGGGAACCTCACACCCACCCTCCCTGCCTTCAACCTCAGTTCGTTCAAGCCCACCCCCCTCCAACGTCCAGTCCCTCTTGCGGCTTGTCCCAAGCTTCCCGTCAGGTCCCCTACCTCTCTCTGGGCTCTGGTGCTTGGGCATATTGGATCACATCAACATCCTTCCTTGCCTCTTACCTCAGGAACCCAGGTGCTCACTGTTCAGGAATCTCACCACGGGATATCATCGACGGCTTCTTCCATCAGTCCCTCCCTCCCTCCCTCCCTCTATCCTCACGCCTAGTAGCAGTCGGACAAAGAGAGAGACACACACAGGGACCTCACAGTCTTCGCCTGCCGCCTGAAGACTGCGGCTCTGGCGTCGAAGCCACGGCCGAGAATCTGTGCAATCTGGACTACTGGTTTCTGCGCTAGACATGTCACCGTCACTATGAACTCGCATACACGCATCCTCTTGACTTCACGGATACCTACCTGATCCCTGGTCAACTGTCCTCCGTTTGCTTGTTGGCCACGTTCGAAATCCTCCGTTCATGCACCAATCTGTCAGCACTTTTTTTTTCGTCCCCCCCTCCACGGCTTTCCTAAAGAAACCTCACCATCGGAACCTGCGTGTCTGAATCAGGCCAGGCACACCAAAAGTACGCTCTCTCTACTCCGTAGACACTGCGGTAGACAGCGTAAGCAAACATGGCATCCCTGTTCTGCCCAGCTCCGCCAAATGAAAATCGCTCGTTTTCCAGGGCTGTTGTTTGCCTGTCTGCTGTCATTGGCAATGCCATTCAGAGGCACCGACTTGATCGTCGCCATGGGCTTTTTTGATTGTTCGGCATTACCTCAGCCCTGTCGTCTCGAGAACCTACGCTCCTCGATCCAATCCTAATCCAACAGAGCAACGCCAAAGACCTCTTTGCAGGCCACCTATTCGCACATATCGGGCTCATGCGAACCACGGGAGTTGACCATGTCGATTCGGGCTACGCATACTATTGACCACGGCTTCTGAGGGCCTCGTATTGAGCCTACCACCTCCCGCCTCATTTTAAATGTCCCATCTCGGCATCAGGCTGTGTGGCTTGTACCCACCCTGACACCTTACCTTACAGGCTCTTATCCGCCATACCTACGGACACAATCAACACCCTTGGCGTCCCCGAGCTTTGACAGCTCGCAACAATGCCTTTTTCTCCGTCCGTTTCGAACGTCTCCGTGCTCTCTTCACCCGCCAACCCCAGTAAGCTATACCGGCTTGGCACCGCCGTAAAGCCGTACTACCAGCACGCTTCCGCCGTCCGTCAAGCACCGGGGCCAGGTTCGGGAAGAAAGCATCTTTCATTGCGTGCGATTTGATGGCCAGACTGGCATATCAATCACTCCACGCACCTGCTCTTGTTCCTCATGTGGAGCAGGAACCTCTGACGTTCCACGGTTAACGACAACGTGAAGAAAATACGACAAGCTCATCATCGACTTTGTGACTGCTGGGCTGCTTGGCTGGGTACGTCTTCATCAGCGCTCGTGAGTATCTGAGACTCGAATTCTCACTTTCGGCAAATGGACCAATAGTTGCGTTAACGGCGTTGGCCGCTCACGGCTGGACTGACGATGCAAGAATCCTCACGCTACACAGTCTCCACGACGGGTGGGAACGGCGGTCTAGTCGAATGATGGCACCTTAAAAGATGATCCTTTTGCATCGCCAAAACCTCCGAGCTGCAATGACAGGGGGGGAAAGAAGGCAGAGGCTGTTGTGCTGTGCCTTGTCTTTCGCAACTCAGCATCATAATCGGAACTTCAGGGATGTGCTGCCTCCGGTGGTCCCCGGTGGCCCCCTACTCTCCACCTGACCCTGCGATCTGTCGGGGTCACGCTGCGATCATGGATCTCAGATTGGCTCTACCACAGAGCCCCATGTGTTTGCCAGCCGGTTCAAGACTCGAGTATCCTGACGTTGTAGCGAAAGGAGTTGCTCGACTCTCCCGGCCCGCAGTCTGGAAATTACGCGACACGGCCCATCTCGCAGCTGCATCACGATAATACTGGAATTTGACATATCCGTCTTTAAGCCAATTTGGTATGTCAACCTATGGTCGTTAAGCTATCTACCTAGGCAACTGGAGGCGAAACCAAAATTTCTCTCTATTTTTCCTGGTCTCGACGACACTCCGAGGCAGATTTTGCCAATATTCCCCCCGACTCAGCAGTATTTGGGTGCCAGCACTTGCTCAATCGGCATCGATTCTCCTACGAGTACGGAGTACACGTTGTTCACAGTCATTACGTTTGAAGGAACGAGTGTACGCAAGGGATTCTACAAACCTGGTCGAGACCCATCGGGGAGTAGTCGGCCAACCCACTGCCGTCGCCATCACTCTCGAGGACAGGTACCTAACAACAAGCCGAGCTACCACTACGATAGATAAAAGTGAGAGAACTCTTTGCCGATGGAGACAGCAACAGGCTGTGGGACAGACGATATGAGGCTATGTTGTCGACAGGACGCTAGGCGTGGCAACCGCGCGACTCTGTTGACTCGACTTTTCGAGATCCGATAGGTGTGGAGCTGTGTAAGCTCTAGACCTTTTTTTCGTCGACCATTTTGCGATTCCATGCACAATGGCAATCTACTGCGGGGGTTGCACAAGAGTCACAGCTTCGGCACTGGACCTGGCCTTATGCAAGCCGTACAGAGACATAGAGAGTGGTATCCGACGCAGTTGTGACGCTGGTACTCCGTAACCACTGCGAAAGGCTTGGGCACAATCCACACCCGTTGACGGCACCGCGGCAAAAGCAAGCACGACGAGACCATGGCATTCAGGAACAGGCTCACTTTGCCATATCCGCTTTCCCGATGACTCGAGTCCAATTAGACTCTAAGACTTCAGAGTCCAGTTTCCCTTTGCCGCGGTTTCTTGGAGGCTCATCAGCCACTTGACCACTGAACCAAGTGGATCAAAGTCGAAAAGAATTTCTTCAATGCGGGAAGCGTCTGAATGTGCAACCCCTTGAAGGATCACGTTTCTGCCAGTTAGAATTGCAGTCGGTACGCTCTCGGTATTTTCCTCATCGGGTCATTCTCAAACATGGACAAAGCCATTGAGCTGGTCCATTAATCTGTCCACAGGCGAACCCTTCCGCGAGACTATGCTAGTTCTCCTATCCAGACATTGTAGCACCCGCGTGTCATGGCTCGCATGCAGTTCGTCACATATCACATTCGCCCTGACCAATCGAGTCTGGAGAGACTTCCGCGGGCTTGGCGCACACACTGTTGCTGATGCAATACGACTTGGGGACTTCACCTGCGACCTTCATTCTCCTGGACACTACGGACGTACTGCAGCGTGTAATCGGCTATCCGCACGTCCGCATTACGGCAGCGCGAAAGTGACACATGACTTGGTCCACTCAGATGGCTGCCAATTACGAGTTACCGAGAAATTAATCACTTGGGGAACTCCCGCTCAGTACGAAGATCAGAATCGGGTGGCTTGACTGTTGCTTGACATAATCGACAACTGCCAAACGCCAATAGTCTAAGTAGGTGACAACGTCGCCATAGCTGATTTGTGGCTGGGATGCGCCGATTTCGCGCCACTCATTGGCGCGCACTATTTCAAATGATCAGCTACCCTGTCGTTGGCGCTGCCCTCCTGTCGTCTCTCCTTGGCCTATGACGGAAAGCGGTACGCATAGTTGCGCAGCTAACGAGGTATTTCACGCAAGGCTCGACAGGCAATTAGGCAGTGAATGCAACAGTTGACAACTGACTTATTTGTAGGATGTTGCTACGGCGGTGGGTTCAAGCTAGCTAACCACAGAAACATCACCGTCTCTAAAGAGTCCAGACCCCACCGAGTGCCGAAGGAAGACGCTATGGAAAGATGAGCTCAATAGGTACTACGCACCTCTAGAACTGGTCAACTGCACAACATCGGGTGGACTACGAACCGTTCCTGGTCGTCGTCGTTGCCGAGTCTTAGGCGTCAATATCGATTGTATAACAAAGTTGGGCTTCCAGCTGACAGCAACGCTCACGATTCTCCTGGCGCATAGCCCCTGGTAATGCAGTTTCGTCAAGGGATCCATCTACATCATCTAACAAGGACCTCCCGAAACAAGCTTGTCAAGTGAAGCTGAAGTCCTGTATGCCGTTACTCTATTCGGGCTCAGGGCTTGAACCCAACAGATGGGTTCGTAACCCCAAGCAAGTTGCAGAATGCATCACGATCCATACCGTCGGGTATGGAGGCACCGGGCACGGTACCACAGCAGGGTAGGGCAGCAAGGTCAGCAAGCCAGCAACCAGCATCGCGACAAGCTGAGGTGACCCGGGCAGTACGCCAACCGGAACTGGGTTAGCGAGGCTGCAGGCGTGGGCTCCCGCGATCCGTGCACAGGTCCCAGAACTGTGGTTGAAGGGCGATCCCCCGGCTTGAACCATCCTTTGTGTAATTGGGTGTCCGACATGCTGGCCGGCATCAGGAACAGTTTCCGGAAGGGAGAATGGCAATGTGGTAGTAAGTAAGCAAGGGATTAGCGGCGGAAACGAGTCGAAGAATCACAGTTGAAGAAAACGACGGATCAGATGTGCCTTTTCGACCCAGTCCCAATCCCAATCCCGAGCGGATGACGAGTTTCTCAGAAGTTGGAACGCTCATCGAGACTTCCAAGTTTCTTGTCATTGACACTTGGAGGATGCCAAAGGCGCTCTCGCTTTTTCGCCCATTGCTCCAATCAACCGCCCAGAGAGACGGGATTGTATGTGACACTAGCCACGGGAGCGGCCACTCAAACGGGCAGCGGACTATATCCCAGGTTTGGATATCGGCACAGGAAGAAGACAACCTCCAGCGCCTCCCGATTCCCAACTTGGTTCCATCGTTGGTGTTGCGCCGGGATTGAATACTATCGAAACTTTGCCCCGTTCGGGCAGCCATCAGCAGAACATTCAAGGCGTCAAGAACGAGCATGCCCAATCGCCCGCCTATGGGCGAACCGGCACCTAGAAGGACCGACAGGCTCTTCTAGCGGCGAAATACCATGCCGCCATTTGTATTGGGTTAGACGGCCGGAGGAGGCGATATGTTGATGAGACAAGATTTGCCTAGAACGCCGCTTCTTCTCGACCTGATGCAGGTCACAGGTGCAAGACTGTTGCCCTGGCCACGTTTAGAAGGCTCATTTCCCCCTGGAAAGGGTCTTGTTTCAAAACATCGTCATTACTGGTTTATTAGTGACTGACATTGCCAGGGCCTCATTGGATTACTGGACAATTACGGGCGAAATACCCCGGCCTCTCTCGTTACGAAGCTGATGACAGCAGGTAACTCTTTGCCGCCCCCACGACCTGTCAAACGACCTCCTCCTCCTCCTCCCCCTCGTCTTTCTCCTATCCTAGCACTCCTAGCTCGCTGAATTGCCCGCTACCAAATTGTGGTATTGGCGTAGCACAGCGTACCAAGCTCACAAGTGTGGCTGGTGACAGGTGCTAGGGGTGCGACCAACTACGGATACCAAGTCCCAATTACGATTACGTGCCGCGGAGACTAAGGTTGGGAAATCCAACGGATGACTGAAGTCAAAAAGTTGGGCAAAATAGGCTTAAAACTTCGCCGGATCTCACCTTAGCATTCGACTTGGCTGCTGTCAAACTCGAAATGGCACAGCTCACCACTGTCTATGGCGCGCCCTAACGACCCGTCCCGCCCTCTTCTAACAGACGGCTTCCAACCGGCACATCGTATGAAGCGTTCGGCACCAAGCTCTGCTGCATCAATTTCCTGTCGCGAGGCAGACATTATGCAGTGTTGAAGCTAAACAAGAATGTCCACCCGGTTTTCAGGGGCCTCCGGCGTCCACAATGGGGTATCATCATCTCCGTCCAGTCCGGTATCTCTTGAAGAGAGAAACCTCAACTGATACGCTTTGTATAGCCCATGAAGCGGTCGCTACTGCAGAAAAAGAACAGGGTCGCCAAACTGTGCGATGCTTCAAACGTTACGGTAACATGATATGCTACGGCCGAGAAGTCATTGGAATAAGCGCCGTACCTCTCTGTACGGATAGATCTCCTCCTCGTACTCTCGCGACCATGACCATAATGGACAAATTTCTCCAGTGTAATTCATCACTTCAGGAAGGCTTCCCCACTGGGCCTGGGCTCGTCCATTGGTATTCCAGCGGGTTTTCGCGGGGCTCTCTCGGGGAGCGCGGCGTTTCCCTGCTTTTCCTGGCGGGTAATTCTGGGGCTCCTGAGCAATGAACAATTCCCATGAGGATTTGCACGCGCCAGGCTGTCTGATGATTTGGGCCGGCCCGGGAAAACAGAAAAGGGAAGTTGAAACTGGCCAAATTGCACGCCCTCATCTCAGCCTTACAGATACAGCCATTTGACAAAACACCAGCAGACGTTGAACCCCTTAATAGGGACCGTTGTTCAGACGAATCCGTACAATGAGGTTGATCCAGGCTGATTCTTACGGGAAACGGTCAACGCGTAGCGATAAGTCTGGTCCTCTACGGATCTTAGACATGGACGGCGGGTATTGCGCCATGATACTCCGTACGGATACCTCCAATGCAGATACTAACGGAACCCAAGGTCCTCAAGTACCCTGCGCATCGCCGAGGACTTTGACTGATGGCCAACCTTGCCTTGCTCGCCCTTTACCGCGCGGCTTTCGGATTTCACGGGCAGAAGAGAGAAAAATCAGATACCGTCTGGTCTTCCGATGGCGCTCGACCGCCCCCTCCATTCTCTCCATCGGCAATCGCCCTGTTTCCCCTTCATCCGCTGATGAGGGACGACGGTGTGGATGAGGGCAAATTTTCAGCCTTTTACCATCACATCTCAACTTTTTGAGATGATGTCCCAAATTTCCTACCTAACTCGGTCGGGGGAAGCGCAGTCATGCCGCATGGATGACAGGCACCGGGGAAGCAGGGTGCTCGACCCGCTAACCAGGACAAGGCCACTTCGGCTTTTGCAGGCAACGTGGTTCTTCTCCCTGTCCAGCTTGGGTTGAGGGACCGGACAAAGAGTCGCGTCATGGCTGAACCGGACCAATACCTTGGAGCGAAAGCTCTCAAGGCTCCTCAGCAACGAGGAACTCCTTACTTTCGCAAGTTGAACTCAAACCTGGGGCTCATGTCACTTATCAGATGCTAGCATCAGCTCTCCAAGACGCCGCATCCACTTTGCATCGCCATCTAACAGGCTCAAACCATCTCCAGAGTCCACAAAGGACTTCTCTCTATGGGCCTGATAGTGAACGAGATGGACGGTCAGGCGGATCGAGACGCTCAAACAACTTTATCACAATGACCAAAGTCGCTCGTCGTCAAGCGTCCATCTTGTGGGTTCCGGTCTATTTCGAGCTCTTTGAAACATGGCAATACCGGTACTGCTTTCCAGGGTGGCGTGCTCTCGGCCGTTGAGGCACCGGTATGCTCCGAAGGCGCCGCGCTGTAATCACAACTGTCAATAAAGTCCCCTGATTGACATCACGCGGATGACAGCTGCTGGGTGGCTTGTTAGCGAGAGAAGACGCAATGACTGAATGAGGCAAATGAGGCACTGTGGGCCTCTTGTACCAGCTTTACCAGCATGCCAGCAAGCCCTGGTCAGGGTCCAGCTTGAGACGGTTTTGACTCTTGGGGAGACGACGGAGAGACGACGGAGAGACCTGAAATCGGTGCATCTGCACGCACCGAGAGACTCGAACATTCCTGAGCCCATGGCTGCAAGGGGCTTCTGAAGGCTCGACTCCGCCGCTCGGCCATTTGCAGGCGATGGCAACCTTTCTTCTTCTGATCTCTCCGCAGATCGATGGTAGCAGTTCCAGTGGGCAGGGAGGGGCTGGGGCGGATCACGGGAGTTCTCGACTCAAGCACCTTGCCGTACGAAGTTT
>JFFI01000234.1:0-23785 GCA_001563125.1 Colletotrichum salicis
CTCTCTCGGAATCCCACTGAGGGAGGAGGGCCAGGAAACAAGGGATTCTCCAGATTTATTCCTCTCTCGGTGCGCGGGTGGGCCTCCCTTGTTACTGAGCCGGCGGATTTGGATATTCTTGGTTCATTTTTATTGGGGGTCCCAGACTCCCAATGTGTGGCACAGCAAGGAAAAGCGCTATAGGATTACCAAAAGGGCAAATCCATTGACGGACAACGATTCTCGATTGAGGCTGAGATGGATCCATTCCGTCTCGATTTCCAATCCCCAGATCTTTTATCTATCCCTTTCGAGAGGATGACTCAGGGCCAGGGCGAATCCCCTTTCAGCCCCTCGTCTTTTTCACAACGTCCGAAAGGCTCAGGGAGAGCGATGGCGTGGATGGGTAGTCACATAGTGTACTCCCTACGGACGGACACACACAAAGTCAAACAATTCAACCGAGTAGGAATCCTACGTTATTTACACAGCCCTACACCACAACTGCATGGCAAACAGGCCAAGGTCCTCGCAGGCTAGGTTCAGACCCGAACCCTGCGTACTTGTGGACGACGCTGCCACCTATCACTGGCTTTCCGGGGCTCTAGTCGGCGGCATTGCAATGGAGCCGACTTGCAGCCGCCAACAACGCATTTGCTGTTTGACTTATTGCAGAAGTAAAAGAAACCTACAAAGTATCTGTACTGGGTACATGTAGTCACAAGATCTGAGTTACCGCGGAATACGGGACTCGGACGGGTCTACGGCGCGGATACGAAGCGATACCGAACAGGTGCGGCGGGTACCTTGACTGAACCACTCCCACTTCCCTTCTTTTTCCCTTTTATTTTTTATTTTTAACTTGCACATACGGGCTTCTCACGGTGCATCGCGCAGGGCACAGCGGCAGCCAGGCACACCAGGGAACGGCCCCATTTAGCCCACCGTTGGAGGTAGAAAGAGCAGAAACTTTTAACACGTATGGAGTACAGATATCCTTACTCACTGCGTCACTGTACAGAGTATTACATCGAGAGGCATGCTGGAACCGTTACGACTATCGAATGCCAAAGGTGGCCAGCCACTCGACACTACGAAGCAGAACAATTCCAGTCATACTCAGGCTATCAAGCCACCAAACCACAGGATAAGACAACGGCATATGAGACAAGTCCCGGGGAGGCCAGAAAGGCCTCCAAACGGTGAGACATTGGAACTCCAGGAGCTGGATGTCAGACCCGCGGGTCGTCCATAGAGATCCCAGAAGTGAGAGACATGCAAAAGCCGGACCCAGGGCCCGCTCGCCGTCAGTCAGGCCAGGAACCAGCGCCACGGCAGACTCGCACTGCATCGCATCGCATCGCATCGCGTCACTGGTTGGGTTCGTTGAGCGCTCCTTTCTTGAATCTTGCGTCCTGCCCTGAACCTACCTCTCTCTCTCTCTCTCTCTCTCTCACACACACACACAGCACACCTCGTGAATCCATCTTCTCAGGCCGGACCGGGACAAGACCAGGGCAAGCCGCAAACCAGGGCAGCACTTGTAGCCAAGCAGCAAGTGGTGTGCTGGAAAGCTGGTCGGGTCCACTCCGTTGATACTGAAGCAGAAAGAACTCGCGACGATCAGGCCCAGTCCTGGCAGTCCCTGATCCCATCGACGACATTGACATTCCCCCTGCCGGCAGGAGACTTCGCTGGCGGCTGGTGACCATCTCTCCCTCGTTCACGCAGGCACAGGCACAGGCACTGGTTTCCGGAAAACCACGCGAAGCACACGTCAACGTTCTCCTGTGGTTCCTCCAGTCTCTCTATCTTGATTCTGGGCCGCCATTGGTGTATGGGGACGACGATACCCATATCTGTACAGATTCAGTCCCCATCAATCTCGACAACTCAACTCAACTCAACCCTCAAGAACGGAAGAGACGCACGGCACGCTGTCCCCGGGGTCCCATAACGGATAGACATCAACCAATTGACCATCAAAAAGCTAGGGGAAGCAGGAAGAAACACAAAACGCAACGCACCCTCCAGCCCCCGGGCACATACCACACTTTGTCCATGTCTGGTCAATTCACACCCCCTTCCACCCTGGCACCCCTCCCTCTGCCCACCCCTTCACCCTTGAGTCCTTGACCGACCCTTGACTTTTTTCCTCCAGTCCAAACCAACCAGCCCTGGCCGTCCCATCCCTCCTGGTCTGATCTGGTGGTCCCAAAGGTCCCGGCTCATGCTCCCTTGCCCTGCCACTCGATGGCCCCAGTTCGGATAGGTACCGCAAGGTACCGCTCCAGCAACGGCGCCGGCAAAAAGCTACCAGCACCGGCGTCAGCCAGCCAGCCCAGCCAAGCAACAAGCTCTCCCCAGTCCCTGCCAGCGGTCCCATCAGCAAGAGCAGCAGCCAGCAGGAGGAGAAGAAGAAGAAGAAGAAGAAGAAGAAGAAGAAGAAGAAGCAAGGAGCAGGGCCAGCAGCAGGACCAGCAGCCAGCAGTGGTAACAGCAAGCACCAGGTTGGCTCAGGGCAAAAGTCCAAGGAAGAAAGGAGAGGAGAGGAGAGGAAAGGAAAAGGTCTGCTGCCCAGCTGCCCTCTTCTGTCCGGCCAAGCCCAGTCTTTTGCTCGGGCGTGCCCCCGTCTCGTGTCTGGTCTCTTCACCAAGAAGCCTGCTTGGTCTATGAGAGTACCCCCCCATTCGTCATTCCATCATATCCAGCCCAGCCATTGCCACTTTACGAATACATTGGTTGCATATGACTATTGTCCCTCCTTTTAATCCTCGAACTAAAAGGAGAGGTACTGTATCCGAACGGATACCTTGCTTTTGCTATCCAAATTGCTCCGTCACTTCCGTACCTATGGACACACTCTTCTCTTAAGTCTCCTAGTCTCTTGTCTCTCCTCCCCCCCACTCGCTTTAAACAAGCCTGGCTGGCCAATACCCTCTCCTCCAAAGGCCCAATCCCATATTTGCTGCACAATCCCGGATCCTTCTTTAAGCAGACAAGCTTCCGCATTTCCTTTGGCTCGGGAACAACCCCCCAGCACACCTCTCGTTTTACTCGTCCATTGCAAAACTGGTGGCGATTTTGGTCAGCAGGAAGCATTGAGATCTAAACGAGGCAGCTCGTTCACACTCACTGATCACTCTACCTTAACCGACACACATGCTATTCATCGATATTGAATAATACGCCAACGATCATGCAACCATACAGACATCGGTCCTTCGACAAACACCCCCAGTATTCTTCGATAACTCATCACCACCAAACTACCCATTGGTGACGCTTTTCCACCGCGTCGGCTGATGGGAAAATGGCCCTTTGGCCCTTCCGCCGGAGGAGCGGTCGCAAACGCTCGCGAAGCGGCGCAAACCTCTCAGATGTCGAGGCACCACCAACACCATCGCAAGCACGACGTCTCACAGCGGGCGAAGCCACTGCGCCGAGGGCGGCCATGCCGAAGAAGCAGCGCCTCGAGAAGCAGCAACCGGCGCCCAGAAGAGAACGCACCTACAGCTTCTCCCCCGGTCGCAATGACTCCATCCGTGTCGCGGGGCAAAAAGACTCGGTTCCACTAGGACATGGCCGGTCGACAGGGCTCTTCCCAGCCGAACGAAATGACGGAGAAGAAAAAGGGGATCCCGCGTGGCAGCGGGCGCCAACCCTACATAATGCACGCCACGGCCAACCGTCGAGGTCTTCCCGACGCAAGACTAGCAAGAGGAGGAGAGAAGAGACGGATCGTGAGGCGGAAATCAAGGACATGGCAAACTTCGCCCCGGTACGACCGGCGGCCGACCCTTGGACGTCAGGGCGGCCCATCAGGAAACAGAGCAAAAGACTCAAGACCGGCCTCGGCTTCCGTAGGAGCTTCGAAAACCCGCAGTCCGACGTTTCGCTACCGATGTCGATTCACTCCAGCATGTCATCCGACACGGAGCTGCATTCGTTCCGAGTCTCTGCCCTCGAGGCACTATCACCCCGACCAACATTACGATACGCAGTATACCCACGATGGGGTCCTGGACATGGTTCGGCGCCATCGCGCACACAACAACAGAAGAGGAAAGTTTCGGAGAGGGTGCCCGAGTCGGTGGTGAGGGCGCACAAGAGGGTCGACAGCTTTGCGGATGACTTGGACGCCGCCGACCTGAGGGAACTGATGGAGAGAGATAACAGGAGGAGAGAAAGAAAACGCCAACGAGACCAGGAACGGATAGAGAGGAGACTGGCACGGAGGTCGGAAAAGCAGCGCGAGGCTGTAGCGGAAGCCCGTCACAGCGGATCACCGCCGCCAGTCAACTTGGAACGCGGTGTCCTCGGTCGCGAGCTCGGATTGGGAATTGACGCAGCGTCTGCCGTGGTCACCTCTTCCAGGAGACGGTCATGGAGCTCGTCACGGCATTCAAGGAACATCTCAACGACCAAAGACTCCGAGCCAGAGCAGGAGCAGGCACAGGAGCAGGCACAGGAACAGGTACCGGAACAGGAACCGGAACAAGAACCGCAGCCCGAGACGATGGACATTGAGCCCGAACCGGCGGCCGTGCACCACTTTTACCGGACGACAAGCATCCCGCCAGAGGCACCGCCTTCGCCGACGCTGCCCGCGCAGCCCGTCCCGGAGCGCAAGACGAGCAAGAAACTTACGCCCAAGGCCAGCGTGAGGTTGAAGAGGAGCTTCCTGAGGAGGATTTCGAGATCAAGATCGCCCAATGCCACAGAGTCGGACCAACACGCAATCTCACAATATTCATCGAGACAGGATGAGGGCGAGACCCCCCGCAAGGATAGCCGCACTCGCATCTCTTTCTCGGCGCTATTCCGCCTGGGCAAGAGAAACAGGAGAAACTCGGGTCCTTCTTCCTTCTCGAATACATCGCGCGAGACAATGCAGGCATCGGCCGCCGCCCAAGTCTACTCACAATCGGCGACGCATGTGCCCCAGCCACAAGAAGAGGCGCCGGTGCAAGTGCCGATGCCTGCGATCCCCCCACCTGTCAACTACATTCCTCGCAAGGTCAGCAACGGTGTTCCCAAGCGGACTAGGTCGCGCTTCAGGGAGGACTTGCCCGAGCTGCCCCTTAGCCCGCCCGATTCGCGTGTAGGGTCCCCGGAAGTGGAGATGCCTCCTCTACCTGTTGTCTCAGAGTCCAAGTCGGGAGAGGTTTCGCTGCACACCACGCCTGCCGTGAGACACGACACCCCGACGTCAGACCTACGACGCGTCGATGAGAAGATGGAAAAGATGGAGAAGCTGGAGAAGATGCGGCAGACGCCCACGTCGCTGCGACACAGCATCCAGCCTTCTCCCGAGCCCGTCTCCCTCGCGTCCATCGACTCGGAAGGATCATGGCTCTCCGGCCGCGTCGGAGCCCGTCGCTCGTCGGGCATGCGCGGCAGCATGCAGCGTCTCCCGCCGCAGAACATGAGCCATTCCGCCTCGCCCAACGACACGGAGGAAGAACTCGCCGACGATGAGTACCTGTCCAACCTCGCCACGCCGTCCCGCGAAATGCTCGCCGACGAGGAGCGCACCCCGCGCAAGTCGACGGGCGACGCGTTCCCCAGCAGCGACGAGGACGAGATGATGGAAGACGCGGATATGAAGTGGGGGTCGGTCGACAGGCAGCGCACCACGGTCGTGCAGCATCAGAGAGTCAAGAGCCGCGAGGGCATGCTGAAGTCGTACACAGAGGACAGCACGTCGCCCGAGGGCTCCGAGGAAGGCGAGACGCCCAAGCTTCAACGCGCCACGAGCGTGAGCCTCAGCAGGGCCAACGCCAGGCATGTGAGCGCGGGGAGCACCAAGATGCTCGAGGTCTCGCCCCGCTCAAGCGTTGACCACAGGAGGAGCAATGATGCAGTATTTTGATGAGATTTACCCCGGGGATTTACTGAAGATGTTTGAACTGAATAGGGAAGATGAACGCCAGCCAAGCCGACGAGACGTACAATCACTCAAACATTTCCTTATTATCTCTCTACGTCGAGATATATCGACACCCGACACTCGTTAACATTTCCTTACAACTCTTGTCTATCCACCGACCATATTCATTCATTACACAATATTTCCTTGCCACTGACGACCAAACCTACCCAAAAAAAAAACACTTGGAAAACGACAAAAAAATCCGGATATGTTCTCAAAGCTGGCTGGCTTCATCGACCTTGTTCTACTTCTACATCTTCGCCCCGCCCACAAAGTATGCGATTCATCTCCTCCTTGCTACGACGACAGCACTCACAGCGACGCGGAGCTTATCCTTCAAGACTTGAGCTCCTCTTCGATTCATCTGATGTACGATACGACCTTAACGACCCGCACTTTCTTCATGTCACCGACGACAACGACGCGTCCCACACGTACGCGTCCAGCGCGGTGGTACTACTTTTTCTTCGTTTCATGTTCTTGGAAAATATAACGTTTGATACCACGTCTCCTTCTACCCCTTCCCCTCCCCCCACTATCCTTTCCGAAGGGAGATGTGAGAGGAAGGCGGGGGGGAGTAGGGGACACGATTTGAGATTTTGGTTTTTTCAATGCGGACCCTGTGGAAGGGTCACAGCTGCGCACCCGACAACAACAACAACAACAACCCCTTAGACCGGCAGTGACAGCACGCCAGCACTCCTTTTGATGAATGCTCTGCGCTCCTCCGAAGAGATGGAAAAACACCTAGATCTGGGGAGGGGAAGATAGCACGATATGAGAGATATCCATAGGAGGATAAGGAAAAATAAGGAAGTGAGCATTCACGGCGATGCGCTGCTATTTTGCTAAAGGGGGGAAATCATGTATGTAGTAAAAGGCATAACAATAGGAGGGGTTTCCTGGATGAGATACCCGAGTAACTCATGTTTTGGAGGAGTGGTACACTGTAGGTGTACCGGGTTGAATGAGAAACCTTGAAACGTATTTGCTCTGAAGACTTGATGTGACTTGGTGATATTGATTCTTTTTCTATCGTGTATCTGGGCTCTCTCATGCATAGAGAACCGGGTATCTCTACAACAGCAACTTGTTCTTCCGTCCATCACGATCATTTCAACTGATACTTTCCTCGAGTATCTTCGTACCCCGAGTCTCATTCTAAATCTATGCGTGGCAGTGGCGATGCCCTAGGCGAAGGTCTCGGAGATGGGCTGGGAGAAAGCGATAACCTGGCTCCAATCGACGGCGACCAATTCCCTCCCCCATCCGAGCCTGATCCCGACGCCGAGCCCGGTCTTGGGGTGGGAGGTCGATCCGCGAACTGCATCTCGGCGAACTGATCGTCTTCGAGGATATAAATGTTGGCGAGCTCGCCTTGCGGAAACTCGCCCGTCGACGCGAAACAAAACTTATCGCATACTGCACGGCGAAAGTACGAGGTCTTTTGGCCAGCGCGACTCGCTGCCACGAGCACCGGTTCCAGGTACAGGCCAACCCGAGTACGCGGCGAGGTATCGTTCGGCCGGCCGCTCGCACCCATCGGTACCACAAACATGGACTGCGGCGCGGGACTACCACGGGGCCCGCCGCTGATAGTAGGCGTCAAGCGCACGAGGTTTGCGGTAATGGAGAGGCCCATGTTCGTCATACTAAACTCCCGAAACGGGGACGGCGGGAGAAGCGCGCGCTGGTGAACGTCGTGCGAGTGGGCAAAGTCGGCGGGCGAGTCGGCGAGCAAGCCCGACGACGTGACGATCCTGGATCGGCGTTCTCCCGTGTAAGGGTCCACGAGCAGCTGCTGCGGATCCGCCCTCCACGCGAAGATTGTCTCGTCGGGAGATGTTCGTATGATCTCATGTTGGAGGCGTTGGAATGCGTGCTTGAGCCCTTCGCCGTATAACACGGGGAAATTGACGCCGAAGAGGCCCATTAGGCAGTAGGCTAGGTCTTCTGCGCGGGTGGTCTGGCGGTTTGCTGCCCAGGACATGCGTTCTGCGACGGAGTAGTCGCGCGGGTGGCGGGTTTTGGCGAGGACCGACTCGAAGATTCCTGTGATGGAGGAGAGGGTCTGGATAAAGGGGCGTTCGTCGGTGTGCACGCCTTTGGTTCCGAGACGGGACCAGTCCGAGGTGTAGAATATTGTTCTCCGGGGTGCAATGAGTTCCTGGAGTGTCCAGCCGCGAGTGAACCACTTTGAGGAAGCGAGCGATGAGAGCCGGTCCATGGGAGGGGAGGAGGATAGGGGCGGTACATCGGCTAGGTAGACGAAGCAGACGCGGGAGAGCAGGTAGTAAGAGTACATGGAGTTGATGGCCTCGGACAGCTCGGCGGAGGAGGTCTTGTCTATGCAGCAGGAATCGATCCACGCCCACTCAATGTTGTGACGCAGGGCTTGGGTGCAGCATCCTTGGATCTTGGTGAAGCCGGCTTTCTTGGATGCCAAGGGCAGGGTTTGGATGTCTTGGAAGGTCACCTCGTCGGATCCCCAAGTGTGTGAGAGGATGGCGTAGGAGGGAACAGTACTGCCGACGATGAACATGCGCAGTTCGTAGGTGGTGGTGTTGAGAAGCCACATAGTGCTGGCCTTTTCTGTCTATATCTTGGTTCTTGGTGGTGATGTCTGTGGTGCTTTGATGAAGTTATTGGGATTGTAGAAAGACGAAAGCTGTGCAATAGACCATGGAAGCAATCGACGTGATAATATCGAGTATTTCCCTCTTCGATCTCGACACCGAAGCCTTGCTACCGTCTATTGAACAGTCAGACCAGGCAAGGCATCTAGGGGATAGTACTCGAGGGACATCACAGCCTGGTAGCCTCGTACAACTGGGCGCAGTTTAGTGTGCTGTCATGATGATTTATTTCGGTAATCGCCTTGCGGTGAGTAATTTTGCGACAGCTGAAGAGCAAGGAGACTGGTTTGATTGCAATTCTAGTCTTTGCCGGAGAAAGACAAGTTAGAAGAAGGCAGGGTATCACAAGATGAGAGCACATGACTTGGTGATTCGCAACGTGTAAGTCAAGTGCGGTGCACAGGTGGACGCACAACTGCCCCGCCGTGACATCTGGGGGAGGGGCAGCTGATGACGGCTGCCAGGTGGCGGTAAGGGGCAGACAGATGGCAGCGGGTGGCGTCGAGCTAGGGCATTGTCACCCCTGGCAGCTGCACGTGCCTAGCCCACCTTACGTAAGGTACCGAAAAAGGTACAATGGAAAAGCACGCAACAACGGACCAAACGGAAACAAGAGCAGAAACATCAGAGGGCCCCACCCCACAGGGCCCCGGACCCCGGCGGAAGGGCCGCCATCGGCGTCGGCAATGTCACTGCCGCACTTTCCCGCTTTGCTCTCCAGGGGTCCAGGCGGGCACAGCGGGCAGTCCAGGAACTCCAGTCCACTTGGCACTGAATCCAGTCACCAAGTGTGGGTGACTGGGTATCGGGTGTCGGGTGGGTGGGTGTGAGTGACCGTGTGTCCATGCCGCCCTACGCCTTTGGGGGGGATCATCTCGGCCATACTTCTCGACATACCATTCCTTACGCAGCACCAAGTGTAATTTACCTTGGACGAAGAGGCGCACGGCAAATCTCTCCCTCGATAAGTCTGAGTATGATCCCTCAATAACACCTACGGAAATACCCAAACCGAACCGAAGCGAGCATGGCCACGACCACAACACTGTTCCGAGTGTTCTTGCGCCGCCAAACACCCGGAGCCCAAGGATTGCGAAATCGCTTGGCACAGCAGCAACAGCGCCGCGCCAACTCCAGCTCCGAAGCACCCAAGCCGAAGAGGGCAGAGGACCCTATTCCCGTGCCAAATACCATCACGACGATCCCGTTATGGCAGCGTCTCGGACCCTTGACCCGCGCCGGAGAGGGTTATGCCCGAGCCCAGCGCAAGAGGCCTCTGACGACGCAGTTCATCAGCTCTCTGGTCATCTACTTTTGCGCCGACCTCTCGGCCCAGAACATGAGCGGCAACGACTACAACCCCGAGCGGACGATGCGCTCCTTGATCATTGGCGCCATTTCCTCTATTCCCAGTTACAAGTGGTAGGTCTGGTCGTCCTAGTGCTCGTTCTCGTGCTCGTTCTCGTGCTCTCGGCTCTCGCATGGGCTTCGTTTGTTCGGATAGCGACTGACACAGTATTGTGTGCGACAGGTTCATCTTCCTCTCCCAACACTTCAACTACGCCTCGCGACTCCTCTCGCTAGCCACCAAGGTCGTGGTGAACCAGGTGTGCTTTACACCCATATTCAACTCGTATTTCTTCGGCATGCAGGCGTTCCTGGCTGGCGACAACTTTAATCAAATCATCGACCGTATTCGACAATGTGTGCCCGTGAGCATCGTCAACTCGTGCAAGCTGTGGCCTGCAGTGACGGCCTTCAGCTTCTCTTTCATCCCGATGGAATATCGTAGCGTCTTCTCGGGTGTGATCGCAGTTGGGTGGCAGACCTATCTGAGTTTCTTGAACAGACAGGCCGAAGTCGTCGAGGAGGCAGAGGAAGTCCAAGAGAGAACGCATGCGGTGCAGGCCATCGCTGCTCCTGAGAGGGCGGTAAAGATGGAGGCTTAAAGACAGAGACGAGAGGGGCGGGAAAGCATAGATATCCTAGACATTCTTTGGCAGCATTATTTTCTTTTGTGGTGCATCGGGACGGCGTTTGGGCTAGACGGAGACGGCCCATAGAGACATGGCGAACGTCATGATCTGATACGATTTTATTCTTAGAAAAAATACCTTAGACTCTGTACCGTGTCTGTTGGCACTGTCTCGACACTGTCCTCCCGTGTCAGAGCGACGCCAAATGTGCAACCGAAACTTCGCGCCCATTCCGCCTTCGGGCCCTTGGCCTCGTCCAGATCACAACTCTCAAATCCACCCCAACGCTGAGCCATTGAGTGCTGGCTAGGACCGGCAACTCTTTTCGGCAATGACATCCATCTGCATGCGATCCTGCCGCGTGCAGTCCGCCCTCCGAACCGCCAGAAATGCTGCCATCGTCCGTCCCAGACTCCCTAGCAACATCCCTCGACGTCATGCCTCTACCGGCACCGGCTCCTCGACAGAATCCCAGGCCGGCTCGGGTCTGAAGACTGGCCTGTACAGCATTGCCCTCGCCGGGTCCCTCTACGTCTCCTACCTCTATGTAACCGACACGAGAGCCTCGATCCACGGATTGGCGCCCCTCTTGATGCGCTCTGTCTGGAGCGACGCCGAAGACGCCCACCACGCCGGCACTGACATGATGAAGACCCTCTACGATCTCGGTCTGCACATCCGCGAGCGCGACAGAACTCTCGCCGAACACCCTGCTTTGGCGACTGAAGTCTACGGCATGAAGCTCGCCAACCCCATTGGCATCAGCGCCGGTCTCGACAAGCACGCCGACATCCCTGACGCCCTCTTCGCCCTAGGTGCCGGCATCGTCGAGGTCGGTGGCTGCACGCCCCGCCCGCAGGACGGCAACCCCCGCCCTCGCGTATTCCGCGTCCCCAGTCTCGACGGCATGATCAACCGATACGGTCTCAACTCGCGAGGTGCCGACAGCATGGCTATTACACTGAGGGAGCGCGTGCGCAAGTTCGCTCGCAAGGTTGGCGCGACGGAGCAGGAGGTTCTGGATGGCGAGGCCGGTGTTCCTGCTGGCAGTTTGCTTCCCGGCAGACTGCTGGCTGTGCAGATTGCCAAGAACAAGGAGACGGACCAGAAGGATGTCAATGCCGTCGCTCAGGACTACGTCTACTGCGTGCAGCGTCTTGCTAGGTATGCCGATATCCTGGTGGTCAACGTCAGCAGCCCCAACACCCCTGGCCTCCGCGATTTGCAGGCCACGGAACCTTTGACGAGGTTGTTGAGCGCTGTCGTTCAGGAGGCTCGCAAGGTGGACCGCAAGGTTCCCCCCAAGGTCATGGTCAAGGTTTCCCCTGACGAGGAGGAGGATACCCAGCTCGAGGGCATCGTCCAGGCCGTCTGCAGCAGCGGCGTCGACGGCGTCATCGTGGGCAACACCACCAACCGTCGCACTGGCATCGTCCCCCAGGGCGTCAAGCTTACCGCCAAGGAGCAGAAGGCTCTGCAGGAGACGGGCGGATACTCGGGACCCGCCATGTACAACAGGACTCTGGATTTGGTCGGAAGATATCGCAAGAAGCTCGATGCCCAGACCCTCCAGACCGGCTCGGCCGAGGAGGCGGCCGCCATTCCTGACGTTGACGGCTCCCTCTCCGGTAAGCTTCACGATCTGATCGAGGGCAAGGATACCCCGAGAAAGGTCATCTTCGCGACGGGCGGCATCACAAACGGAGAACAGGCGCTCAAGATTCTCAATGCTGGCGCCAGCGTGGCCATGGTGTACACTGGCTTGACGTACGGCGGACCGGGAATAATTACAAAGATGAAAAGGGAGATTAAGGACCAGGCGTAGAATACCAACATAACAAATAGAAGATTGACTGCTCAGTGCGGAATCATGTGGCTGTTCATATCTGCCGTCGCCGTGGTAAGATCGACTAGATCCACCTTGCAGACCTAGCGATATCTGTGGAAGTCACATTCGAGGAAGCCATCACGGGATTTCGACCATCGAAGCCCCATATTCTCAACCACAAGCACCCGCGGAATCACTCACTGTAAGCCACCTTCAACAGCATGGGCTTGAAGAATGTTTGATATTTGTTTTGGTTTCTCTGCCCTAATGCTCATAAGGCGGTGCTCGATATGTGATACACAGTATAAATACACAGCATTAGTGGATTATCTTACTGTCTCAATAAAACAAAAAACTTTTGTGGATTTTCGGACACCTTTTCGACTTACCCTTCACAACCACGGATCAACGCTGGCGACGGCGATGTTGGGCGCCACGATGCCACCTTGTGAGTCTGCGCGCACCTGGCTGAGTTCGCGGCCCGTCTAGGTGACAACAGCTCGCAATGGTGGTATCGGATATGCCCTCGTCGCCGCCGTCAATAATGATGTGGCCGCCGCACAACTCTCTCACACACACCACACATCACACTCGTTACCTTGTTTCTTTTGTCGAAGTCGAAAACTGCTGCTCAAGCGTGAATGTTTGATATATTACTCATTTGATTGCCTTTGTGGTGTTGTTAATTAGCAGGGAAAAGCAACTACAGAACGCCCGACTCCGTGTGACCCGGCAGCGAGCGGCGCCTATCAAGCTACCTTCTCCTCAGGATAACCATGTTCCTCTGCCTCCTCTCTTTCATGCTGATGACGGCGTGGATGAACGCCTGATGCTACACTACCGTTGATGATGCCCCAATAATGAATACCGCCTTCCCCTCTAGATTCTAGCCCAAGACCGGGTACTACGCCTACTACTCCTGGCCTGCGACGATAAACTCGGGCGCATTCTCAAAGCCGACAACGGTAACAGGCTGAAGCTGAGCAAGCTTCACCAGCTTGTCGCGAGCTGCCTCATCGAGCTTAACCTCTCCATTCTTCTCCTCGCGAGGGCGCACCTCGATACCAGTGGGGTACAGGTGCTCAATTTCAACATCCTCACCGAGATCAAAGAGCTCAGACTTTTCGCGGAAGCACCAGGGACGACCGTCCCTCATAACCAAGTCGTGCGTGTCGCGGACGTCCTTGGCGTGCAGAGAACGGTACCCGCCGTCCAGGGAGACGGCGATGGAGCTGTGCCAGGGGGTACGGGGGAACCCGTCGGGGTTGTGCTTCTCGACCAGCAGCGGCATGGAGAGCTTGACGGCGCCGCTGGAGGGGTGGATGGAGAGGCGGACGTGGTCGGGGCAGGTGGCGAGGATGATCTTGGTGAAGGACTCGGCGCGCATCATCATCTTCATGGCGACCTCTTTGACGACCTTGCGGTACTTGTGGCCCGAGGTGGCGTGGGCTGCGACGGGGCTGTTGCGGAGATCCGTCTCGAGGAAGCGGATGAAGCCGCGGTAGGTCATGAGCGTGTCGTTGTCGGTCTCCATCATGGCGCGGACGTCCTTGTCTGGGTCGCCGAACTGGGCTTCGAGGGTCTTGCGGCTCTCGTCGACGAGTTCCATGTACTTTTCCTTGGTAAGGGGTTCGTTTTCGTTGGTGAGGCCGAGGAAGTCCATGACTCGGAGGAGCTTGATGCCGTCGTAGCCCTTTTGAGCGGCCATGTCCATGAGAGTGGCGCCGTACTCCCAGGTCTCATCGTCTGAGATGCCGACGACGTCTGGTATAGAGTTAGTGGGTGAGCTCGAGTATGATTGTACCGGAACGGAAAGGCTTACCGTTAAAGACCAACCCGTCAGTGGCAATGTGAACCTCGGCACCGTGGGTGTAGACCTTGCCAATCTCGACGCAGAGATCGTTGAGTCTTGCAAGAGCCAGGTCCTCTCCAAGATCAGGAAGAACACCCGTCACCTTGTCGGTGCGGTTGATGCTCTTCCACGGGAAAGCAGGGATGATCATCTTGACTGAATCTCCCTTCTTGACATACTCCTCAACACGGCCGTGGAACATCTTGCGTCCAAGCCATTCGTGGTTCTCCTGGCCCTCGGGGATGATGTGTCTTCCAAAAGCTTGGAGAACATCCAGAATCTTGTGAGCAACTTGCTCAGTAGACTGCTCAAGGGGAGGAGTAGGGAGTGTCTCTGTGATGGTAGGGGCATCTACGTCCAGAATGTTAGTTTGACGTCTCTCGACAGCGACAATGATGGAAGTAACTCACCTCCTTCGACGACATCATCAATGACAGCATCGATGCTGGCGTTCCTCAAGGGACTATGGAGAGCACTGAAGGGACTCTTGGTTGCGCTGTCGGGGCTCTTCAACGTCTGCTCAGGAGGCTGCAAGTCGACGGGGTCGATGGGAGAACCGATCTCAAGGTCGGAGAACTCGACGCGCATCTGCCTCAAGGGGCTGAGGGGGCTTCTCAAATCTGAGACACTGAGGGGAGAGATGGAGCTGAGGGGGCTCTTGAGCTCCGAGCCAAGACTCGGGCGTCTGTATGTCGGAGCACGGAGTTGGAGGACCGGTCTCGCCATGAGCTTCCCGGTGGAGGATGCCGGCTTCTTGGCGTCCGTGGGAGACACGGGGACGGCGTCTGCTGAGATGGCCATTTTGATGCTTGAGAAAGAAATTAGAGATGTGATATCAAGGGTGTATACCGCAAGATGATGGCAGTGAACTTAAGAAAGGAGAAAGGAAATGATGCTTGATTGTATTATATGAGAAGGATGATCTGGGTTGTAGATAATCCACATCACTCATGGCAGGTCTTTGAGATTCTTCTTATACTTGAAATTCACTTTGGCCTGGATCAGGAACCTCCTCAGAGAATGCCATCTGGATATCTCGTAGTATGCCGCATGCATTCACGACGCTACTCGGAAACTTTCCCATTGTCGAAGCCCAGGCTTGAATTGCAGTGCACTGTGGCGTCTAGGCTGAGCTACCACAAGCCAAGGCTGGAGTCTGGCCATGGGTATGCATCGTTACATGGGAGTGGCCGTGTCTGCATGCACCTGCAGAAGCAGCCGAGGGTACGCGTTGCCCTTCTCCATGGTCTAACTACTTTGCCTGACTTGACTCAAAATAAGCACACCTGATGGTCTCACGCCTGAGGCAAAGGCATTGTCTTACCTCGTGTCGGCGATGAGACTAGATCAACACCGGCTATACCGGCATGATGGGCACGAATGCTTAGCTTCTCCAGTCCTCGCGCGTGCGTCCCCTGATTCTCTGATTGCCAAGAGCAGATGGGAACTTGGTGGGCTCCATGAATCTGTGGAGGTACCTCCCACGTTCGAAGCCTTTGGAACGTAACACAACCTAGCCCGGACCGTGTCGTTTGGCTGACGAGGCTTGACATGGCTGTCGGCTACTAGTCCCAGAGCAGTCCAGCCAATGGATTGACACGCCTGGATTAGTCTCGGCCTAAGTAGTCGAGCTAAGCGCATCCGATTTTAGGTTCTTGAAGCTGGGAAAATGATCCATCATCAAGTATCTAGAACTTGTTGGTTCGCCCGTCGCATTCCGGTCATCTCTGCTGTGTGCCCCAGTCAGCCAGGCTGAGCTGGCATCGCCGGCGTCGTGAGCGAGGCGCTGGTCTGGTAAACTCAATTACATGCCGTATCCGGAGACTTTGAGAGCTATTTTCGATTTGCCGTAAAAGAACCAATGGCTCGGTACAGCATTCTGTGTCTTGAAAATCTTGCTGTCCTTTTGTCGACGTGATAACCCCTCGTTTTCTGTAGTAGTTGATCCACAATCGAGAGTTTGATGTTCATTCCTTGACTTGCTTCCCATTCTTCGGCAATTTTGCTCGACCGACTAAGTTCAACTTGCTTACTATTCACATCACCATGATGGAGAAAGAGCTCCCACCTCTACCCATTGTCCAAAGCGTGCAATACGATGAGTACCATCAACTGACACCTTCGGACCACCACGCCCACACCACAACCTACAGCCACAACCAAGTAATCATGTCGAGCAACGAAGAGCATCATGTCCGACCCCAAAGCCAGAGTCTTTCCGAAGGCCAGCAACGATCATTACAAGCAGACGAAGAAAAAGCCGAACTCGTACCTCCCACGATCGACGGGCCAGACGGTGGTTTCCAAGGCTGGCTCCAAGTCCTCGTCGCATTTCTGCTCGTATTAGACGGCTTCGGCTTCATCACGGCCTTTGGTGTCTTCCAAGCATCATATGTCAAAATCTTACCGGACAGTTCAACCTCGGATATTTCGTGGATCGGATCGATGCAGATTTTCCTCCTCTTCCTACTGGGAACACTGAGCGGCAGACTCATCGACGCCGGCCACTTCAGAATCACATTGATCACCGGCATCGTCTTCCAAGTCGGAGGCATCTTTGGAGCCTCATTCTCCAGCAAATACTGGCACTTCCTCCTCTCACAAGGCATTGCCACGGGTATTGGCAACGGCATGCACTTTACCGCGCTCGTTTGGCTGGTCTCGCAATACTTCACAAAGAGGCGGGGTCTAGCACTCGGAATCAGTTCCTGCGGCGCCCCCATCGGCGCCGTCATCTTCACCATCATCGCCCGTGAGATGATCCCAAGGACGGGAATCCAGTGGACGCTTCGCACCATGGGTTTCCTGGTTCTTGCTGACAGCATCGTCATTTACCTCATTGCGCGACCCAAGGCTGCGACGTGCAAGGGTGGTCCCCTGCTCGAACTGTCAGCATTCAAGGAACTGCCGTACCTCCTATTCACCATCGGCATGTTCTTCGCCTTGCTGGGCGTCTACTTTGCATACTATTATGTACGTACCTTCACCGACTGTCTCTTTTGCATTTCCATTAGAAATAGTGAACTGACATCCTTCTCACCAGGTGCCCCTTTTCAGTCGCAACAAGCTCGGCCTCGATGACAGCGGAGCATTGACTGTCCTCATCGTCATGTCAGCAGTGGGCATCATTGGCCGACTTATCCCCCCATACCTCGCCGACAAGAGCATCAAGCCTCTCAGAACACTTGTCATATCACTGCTCCTGAGCAGTCTCAACGTTTTTGCCTGGATCGCCGTGAGCTCCATGGCTGGACTCTACGTCTGGGTCATCGCATACGCCTTCACGGCTAATGCAGTGCAGACGCTCTTCACGGCATCCATGGGCGAGGTCACCTCGGACATGTCAAAGCTCGGAGTCCGGATCGGCATGGTATTCACCATTGTCAGTTTTGCTTGTCTCGCTGGTCCCCCTATTGGCGGAAGCCTTGTTGGGTTGAATCACGGCAACTTCCTCTATGCGCAACTATTTGCTGGCGCTTCCATGCTGTTGGGAGGTCTTCTGGTTGCACTGGCGAAGATCAAGCAGGTTGGACAGAAGGACTTCTGGCGGATTTAGGACATTCAGTTGCCTCCCCCTTTTCTCTTTCCTCAAGGATACCTCATCTTTATCTGATGAAGGTACATTTGCAATAGCAAAAGCATTCGGCAGCGTTTCTCGATTTCTAGATTGTTAGCGTAGGGCGTTTGTTTCTAAATTGGAATATCACGGGATAAGTGCCTGGGAGCTCAGAGTAGACAGTATCAAAGACCGAATTCTTGCCTGCCACCGTATCTATCTCAGCTCCCTCGAACCCCAAATCGCCAGCTCCCACGTGAAATTGGTAACGTTAAAATCTGCCCAAGAGTTCTCATCTCCGTGGTCGTATTACCCTAGACCAATAGCGAGCCCCTTCCATTCGAGCCCGGAAATTGCGGCACATTCTTGACAATCCGGGGAGCTGTCGCCTCACCAGATGCCAGGCATGAGAAGCTAGCACCCCGGAGCTATCGTGGCTTACACGAATTCGGGCCAGAGGGTCTTTGAAGCCGTTTCGAGCTTGGCGCCAATGGGCTGGCTTTTTTGGTGTCTTTGGAAGAAACGTCCCATTCGCTGCAGAGAAAACAAGAGTAGAAATTCATCTGACAGCCCTTTGCTGAAATCGATGCAGGATGCAAGCAGCTTGACATCTCTGGCTAGATCATTTGATGCGAACCAACATTTAGCTCCTGCCATAAATCCTTTGTTCAAGTGGCCATTCCCATTCGACAGAAGCCGCTGCGCAGCCGGTCAGTCGACTCACTCAACTTGATCTAGTCAGCCTAGCTCGTTCCACAGCCCTAGACCCGGCCCTGCGGTGCCATGCTTCGACGGAAGTGACACAGAGCTAATAAGTTTCCGAGACCAGATTCAAGAAATCGAGGGTGCTTGAGACCATCTAAGCGCACCTGTTGCAGTAAGGGATATAACTTATCGGCAACAACTCATTGTCAGGCAAATTGCAGGTCGACAGCAAACAAGTACAGCAGCAGACCCTGGCTCCATTGGATAAGGTAGGTAATATCAAATTAAACTGGCAAATCAGTTGTATACGAGCGTACCGGCAGATCCGTGCTTTAGCGGCATGGCAAACCATGCTTGTCAGGTATTGTGGCGTTGACCGCGTGCGGCAACTCCTCCAGTATTGGCATTTCAGCTCAAGCCACCTGCAGCTCGACGTCTTTTCCAGTCGTTCAACGTTCAGCCCAACCCGACGGGAAAGCCACGAACGTGCCACATCGGAAGCACCGTACGACCCTGGGATTCCGACTTTCTATTTTCTCTTTACCCTTGGCGTAAGTCTTTGGGGCAAACTAACCCCATGCGCCGGGATCATGAATGACGCCGCCCGACTAGGCGCTTCGACGAATTCCGTCGAGACCCTTCTCAAATAGATGAACTGCACAGTGAGATGGCGGTGTTGTTATTTCTGATGCATCAGTTATAAGTCGTACGCAGACGTCTGGATCGCATTCTTTGGTCCGCTTGACAGTCACTTTTACCAGACCCTTCTATCATTGCCTTTGCCTTCTGCTTTTGACGGCAAGATGAAGCCTTCAGTATTGACAGCCTTGAGGTATTACGTTTTCTGTCCACCCGTGCCTATTCTCTGTCAGCACTAACATATTCCAAGGTTGTGCGGCCTCCTTTCGGGCATCTCGCATACAGTGGATGCCTTCTCGGGGACTGCGGCAAGTATTTCCACAAGTACGCCGACTCCAACATGCCTGCCTCGATATCTGGGGGCCAAATCGGGCGAGAAGAAAGTTAGCCCGCCGTGGGGTAACCGGACATGCGAATCTGATCCTGAGAATGTGCCTGACACTGGCGTCGTACGAAAATACGAATGGACGATACAACGGGCTGTCCTTGCACCGGATGGATTTGGTACGTAACATCAGTGTTTACTTTGCCTCCAGACGATCTCCATGTCGATATAGCGAGGCAGAGTACTTTCACCACATATTCTTGGTCAGTGGCTGATCATAATTATCGCCTGCAGAACAGACACTTCTCACTGTCAATGGCCAGTTCCCTGGGCCTCTCGTTGAGGCCAACTGGGGGGATATTGTCGAGGTCACCGTCCACAACAACATCACGGGTCCGGAGGAAGGCACAGCAATGCATTGGCATGGGTAAGTAGACACTCCTTAAGAATAACACAGTCTTGATAGGCTTCACGCTTACGTTGTATGTAGCATACACCAGCAAGGGACTGGGCTGATGGACGGAGTCAGCGGTATCACGCAATGCCCCATTGTACCTGGTGGAAGCTTTACGTATCGCTGGAGAGCCAGCACGTATGGCTCGACTTGGTACCATGGCCATCACGCACTGCAGTATGGTGGAGGGCTGTGGGGTCCTATGGTTATCTACGGCCCTTCTCACGTCAAATACGATCTCGACTTAGGACCTGTTACACTCTCCGATTATTATCACTACCCTTACGAGAAGATTGCCTCGGATGCCATATCGACCAGTAACGATACCAGTGTTTACGCCCCCAACTCGAATAACCACTTGATCAACGGAATGAATCACTTCAATTGCTCATTGGCTCCCGCAAACACTACCTGCAAGAGTAATGCCCCACGTGCATCGTTGAGATTCAAGTCTGGCAAAGTGCACAAGCTCCGGTTGATCAACACAAGTGTCGAAGCTATGCAGATCTTTTCCATCGACGGCCACAAGCTCATTGTGACCACAATGGACTTCGTGCCCGTAGAGCCTTACGAAGTGGAGTACATCATCCTCGGCGTCGGCATGAGAGCTGAAGTTCTCGTAAAGGGAAATGGAGACCCGACGCGGTCGTACTACATGCGCTCGAGAATCCAATGTGCTGCCACGAAAGTCAACGAGACACTAGGCACTATCTTCTACGACGAAACGCCTTCCGCGATTGTGCCAGCCACCAAGACCGTTGCGGCTCTGCCAAACTTCTCTTCGACATGTGGTGATGTAAGTACTCACTCGGTTCTATATCCCCTCCAAGTAAGCCGTCATGCTAACCCACGCTACCTTTGTAGCCTGATCTTCACTTGAAAAAGCCGATTTATAAGAAGCGTGTTCCTAAGCCCGACTTGACACTGCTCTACGACATCGAATTTCGAGCCAACGCTAGCGGCAACCATGAATGGTTGATGAACAACGTCACTTTCCAAGCCGATTGGAGCCGTCCTTTGTACATCGAGGCGGTAGACGGCCATGCCGAGTATCTCAAGGACCCCCAACACATCTTGGCTACGATTCCTGATGATGTCCGCCATGTTCGCGTTATCCTCAACAACCATTTCTCTGTCCATCCGATGCATATTCACGGCGGTGACTTCCAGATCCTGAGCGAATCAGACGGATTCTACAACGGCAGTCTGGAGTATCCTAAGAATCCGGCCCGCGCTGACACGGAACTTCTCCGACGTAACGGCAATCTTGTTGTGCAGTTCGAAGCCAAAAACCCGGGCATTTGGAGTTTCCACTGCCATACTGCGTGGCATGCCAGCGTTGGTCTCTACATCAACTTCTTGGTCAAGCCAAAGAAAGTTCAGCAAAGTAAGATCCCTGACGACGTACGCGAGGTTTGCGCGGCTTGGGATGACTATAGACAACTGCATGGCGAGAATGCTCTACCTTTTGATAGTGGACTGCGATAAGACCTGGATGTTCGGCAAAAACATTGTCATCTTGTGAATTTGTGTTTGAGGGCGTTGCCGTGACGTAAAAATGATGGATTTTGCATAGCGAGGAGTTCAGTTGATTGCTCTATAATTTCATCTAATCACTTAATATAATTACGGTAGCTCATGAACCAAGAATTGCACTTGTAAAATGAGCCTTTTTCTTCAACTATGCACCGCACAAGCGCGAAGTCAGACCCGAGAGTAAATAGAAAAGCTTCGTGTCAGCCTTTTATCCCCCTCGAAATAGCGACAAAAATTATACGCCATTGTTTGAAGAACAATCGCATTTGCTGCACTTGTCTAGATGCTAAAGCCGTCACATCCCATTCCGTGCCATTCCTCAGCATACCAACCTTACACAAGCGCCTCCCACAACTTGCTCGTCGCTGCCAAGCCCTAAAAAGCTCAAAAATGCGCTCTTGAGGATCTTCCATGGCTCACTCCATGGTTTCGTCCCCGCACGAAGACTTGTCCATCAGCTCTTGTGCTTCGGGGTCTTCGTACTGCCGCCTCGACCAGAAACCACCTGAAAGCCAGACCGTAGCATCAAGGGAGCGCTTTCTCAAAGTTGTAGGTGCAACTCCATAGCCAGTAGCAGCATCCCAGATGTGAGAAGCTACTCCGGCGACATAATGGTGCCCGCTTGTCTGTTGGATGACGAAGCCTATGACCGCGACGGGGCAGTAAATAGCTATTTGCACGGCCGCGACTGGCACAATCAAGACGCAGCCTACCATCCAGAGGAGCATGATGATTGATTGGATAATTGAGAGAAGAAGCCAGAAGATAAGACGCAGTTTCGGTTTGGTCGGACATTGGGGGTTTGGCGCCATGCTATCCTCGCGCATGCCGATAGCCGCCGTCATAAAGGAAACCGCCAGCACGACTGCGGAAAATACGGTGGCCATCGTCACAGAGTGATTGACCAAGGCTTTCAAATGAGGATCCATGACTTGAGTAAAAATTACGACGGACTTGTCGAAGAATTCGGATTGGGTTGCAAGTGTGCTCTTGATAATGACACAAGAACGAGGTTGGAACAGGCTGATGTATTCAAAGCAGAACATAAAAGGTGAGAGTGGAATGCAAATGAACACTTGAGATAGTTAGAACAATATCGTCATGCCAACAAGGTGGTGTAGCCGTATTGGGGGCCGGTCGCTGCGGTAGTTGTTCGCATTAATGCCTCCCAGTGAACCTTAAGTGGCATTGATAGGAATCGCGCTGCGATTGAGGATCCAGACAGCCGTAGTGCCAAATTCTTTCGTAATACTTTCATTACTATGGACTAAATTTAAATCTGAGCGGTCAAGGTGTGCGAACAGTGAGACCCCCAGCCTGAGGTTTGTCATCTCCATAGCTTAAATAGATTGGTGTTGGAAGTCTCCTAAGGGAGGCGCGGTTGAATAATCAAGAAGTAAGGTATTGTCTGCTGAAGTTTGACTTTCGGTACTGATGATGCATTTAAAGTAATAGCTCTCATAAGCTTTGAGGCAGCGGCTTCTTATATGTCATGAACTTATCTCCTCACGGATCCGGCACTGAGAGGACTTATCGAAGATGGAGGCGCGCTCGAGCTGATGCTTCTCAATCAGAACACCAAACTTTCAACAAGTGCCATCTTTCGAGACATCCCTATCTTCGGCTTCTCAGTCGCCGATCAACTAGACTCGCCTATATTCTTGATTCCGCGGAAGTGCAAGATTCCAGCAGGGTTGTTCTATCTTATTACTGACCATGGGGATGGCCGCGTAGAGACGTATATCGCGGTTGAGCATTACTCGCTCGGTGAGTCTGAAGATGTGGCTTTCGCGGCTAAGCATTACCCGGAAGTGGTAGCCACTCGGAGTAGCAGGGCTTATCCACACGCCGTATCTAAGTTGACAGTCCTCGCATTCTGCTATATTGGATCTGCCGGAGTTCACGGGTTGATCTATATCAGATAAACCTCGTCATCACAGCCTCTATCATTGGTCGTGGCATAAAGAGTAAAATACTCGGTAGCATGGTCACATGGTGGGAATTGGCGTGCAATAGTCTTGTCGATCCTTACACGAAGGCAGACGTAGAGACTTGGAGTTAGAAACTAATTACATGGTCAATACCACACCGAGATAATTACCTGTGAACATGCGATGGATTGATAGTGTTGGATTCACAGGTGGAAAAAGGGGATACTCGAGTATCGTGGATAGCAACGATCACCGACTAATTTGGTGATATTGCTTGCTTGTTGATGATAAGTGGAAGTGAGAGTTGGGCTGGGTGGTTGAGAAGGATATCTCCAGGATCGCCTGGAGAATCCGTGTGATCTCATTGGCCACCCCCGAAGTACGTCACGTGAATTTCACGTGCCGTACTTCACCCAAAGTGATCCGGATATCA